>JAVTVY010022902.1:0-93013 GCA_036873755.1 Hanleya hanleyi
GATAAGATCATTTTTGAACATTTCAGCCTCGTGGAATGAATTTTTTCTAATAAAATAGAATTCAAAGAAAATTTATCATACATTTTCATTTCAAATTCTGTCTGGGATTTCAAATTTAAGTCCTAGAAATAAAACAAAAATGCCTAAACCACCTTTAATTGATCACACCAATTCTCTTCTAGAGTTCTATCTTGTCTCATTGTTGATTTGAATCATTATCCTGAAACAAGGGACTCTGAAACAAATGCCACTCTCTACCACTGAAATACACTGCTTGTATTTACCATTACTCGAAGATGCTGTTGAGCTGCCTAAAATAAACCCAGTTCTCAAAACTGCCAGAAACTTGGTCAGTGGACTAAGTAATGTCTGAATAATATACATAAGGAGATTTTGACATTTTTCCTGCAAGATTGATCTATTTTGCAAACGGTCATAATAGGAATGTTGCCGACTATTGGACCCCCTAAAAAGTGGGTTTTTCATGTTCGAAGCAGGCGCAAAGTAAATCAACTTTTGGCCCTTATATATTTCAGCTATATTAATGCAGCTACCTTCTTTGAAAGGTGGTGTACTTTTGTGTCTCGTTTCAGAACAGTTAAAATGGATGACAACACAATAATACAGTTTACATGTAAATATCGATATTGCCGTATTTTTGAAATATTAAAGATGTAATCAGCCTCAAAACTAGGCTGAAAGCGATGTCTCTCAAACTCTGCAAAAGTGAAATATGTTACATGACAGATACAAAATAGAACCCATTTGACCACACAAAAACTAAACTTGTTTCTTCCGTTCACGAGAAAATAGTTCAGGAATTGGTCATTAAAAATAAGTGACAACAAGCAGGGCCTGATCTAGACTTTTAGTTTCGGCACCCTTACCTGGCGCAGAGTGTGATAAGTTATAGTGAAATAGGCCGCGATGTGGGACTGTCGAAGCCCATGGAAGCTGTGGGAGTATTGAATGGTCTAAATACAGCCTGATAACTTAATATTTGGCAATAGTAATTGCATTAATATAGGTTTCAGCCTGTTCAGAGGGAATTTGCTAACAAATTTTTTTTCTTTTTTTTTTCTTTTTTTTCTCATTTGGGCGCCCAAATTCATGGCGCCCAAACCCGTTATAACGGGTTCAAAAACGGCCTGGATCAGGCCCTGACAAGCATATACATATGTGGTGCATTCTATCAATGTATGCCATGCGACTTTACCGAACCTTGGGCACAAGCCATGACTTTATCCCATGGCTCCAGCTGTTCACCATTCAGATTTGTGAGCGTCGCTATGTCACTCAAATGTCACACAGTGATGTGATTTTCCTCTCCGCGTACAACACTGTTCATATACATGTACTCAATGGCGAAACAGCAAACCCGTCAAAGTGGGCAGAGCTTCAAATTTCTCTGACAAGATATTCTTGCATTCATTGTTGGTGATCCCACTATCATCAATATAATACCTATGATGCTTTAGCTGCTGAAAAACGCACTGAAGAAAGTGTACAAAATCCAACGATTTTGAGGCTGATTACATCTTTAAGCCTAAAATAAAAATGGAACTCCTAAATAATGAAGTTCATGCTTTGGCCATGTTCTTTGTTAGGATTTTTTACCACACTAGTAACTCTGATATAAATATTTATCTTATCATTTCAGCGTTATGCTTTCTTCAAGGAAAGAAACTTGTTAAATCCCCCAGATGAATTGACAGAAACTCGTTACATATACAGCTTTGTGAACTTTCTATCCAAGACGACCTACTGGTGGACAGTTGGTTTGTTAACTGAAGGCTATAGACATGTACTGGATCTCCATCGTCTTGGTCATTTACCTAAGGTGATTGAAGCTTATTCTTAACACAGGAATGGAAAGCATACAGAGAAGAGATATTTCAGTGCAGATAACATGTACCAGCTACTTTATCAAGATTCTAGTATAAGCATTGAAACATCAGTTCTCTGCAATAAAGAAGTTGTTATCTATAAAATTACCTATTGCAGTACCAAGGTCAAATACAGGTTTCAAATTTGGGTACTGACAATGCCTTCAAATTTGAAATAAAAAATTTGAAATGTAATATAATAAAGAAAATATGCACAAAATCATAAAGAAACCTTTAAGAAATGGTTTAAGACTTTCAACCCCTAAACTTACAAAAGAATGTAGATGTTTTTGCATTAAAGCTTCCCTTCTATTACAAACCGCCATTATTCTCCTCTGGAGATCTCATTTGCAAAAGAATTAAAAGCGTTAACTCCCCTGATCCTGGGTTACCCAGGCAACGTGTTCCACGCATGCGCCCTTTGATCCCTGATTCTTCAATTTTCCTTTTGCAAGCCAGCGTAGCTGACATGTTTGGAAGATCTCTGCTGTGATTTGTATCTAGCGTAGTAAAAGTATATTTAGAGTAGGAAGGTATTGGTAAGCAGTATGTCTGATGTAGCCACTCCTTTGTCTCGACATACTGATCGTTGTACTGTATGCCAAACTTACAGGTCGCTTGCAGATCAACACTCATCGTGCCATCTTTGCCGACCGCAAATTTGTACACAAAACAACCCGTGCAGTGAATGCGTGGACTGGGACGACGCAGTTTGGCATAGGTATTCTACCTTCATGCAGTCTACGGCCGACTGAAGGGGAAAAGAAGAGCTGCAGCCCAGCGTTTCTTACAGGGAATTCAAGCCTCAAATTTGAATCCCAGTCATATAGATTTGACGACCGTACCAACGGTAGTAAGGACCCCCCCGGCACAGTACAGAGACGTTTTGAGCCTGGAAGACCATTCCGATATGGACCCTACACATAAGATGACAGCCCATCATGTCAAACTTTCTGATCCGGACCCTCTACATTTAGATACCTTCTCATCCCGGATCCGGACATCATCATCCCGAAGTCCGGACTCCACGGTCGAACTAGAGATGGAATCAGCTCCGAAGTCGGACTCTACAACTAAAGTAAAGAAACCGGCCACGGTACAGCTCAAAGCCCGAGATCCGGAACATCAACTTCCCGGAAAATCGAGCCGGAATGCAGACCGGGACCTGGATAACCGAGAACATTCCCGTAATCCGGACACTCGAACTACGGAGGACAGGAACGACCATACAAGGCACACAACCCGGAGTTCCGATCATCATCATTCCAGGGATAAAGATCGCCTTCCCATTCCCAGTCCCGGACGTCGCTCCCGTAGCCCGGATCGTTGGCGAATCGAAAATACGGATCGAGAGAGGAACCGGAATCTGGACTCGGATTTTCAGCATTATCAGCGCCATTCTCGGATAGAAGATCGAGATCGAGAGACGGCCAGACATAGAAGCCGGGAACCCCGGGAGAAATTTATCCGGACGAGTCCCCGTTATCAACCGCATTCCCGTAGTTCACCCAGATATCGGTGACAGAGTCCTTTATGGCCAGGGTTTGGAAATCGGAACTTATCTTCTCTGGGTCCACGTCAACCTCGTCGTAGATCACGCTCTCCCAGACGACACCAGCCAACAGAGACGATTGGACATCAGGCACAAGTTGGAAAATCTACGCAAAAAGATTGTTCCAAAAACCGGACTACCTCCCCGATACGGAAACGGACCTTGCGGGAATCTGACGCAATCCACTCCAGTTTAGCTGTTCTTTCATCACCACAGAAGCGTAAAGAGAGAACACGCACAGAGACGTTGCCGACAACCATGCCGTTGCCCCAGATGCAAGTTTCAGATAAATCTTCGGAGAGTGAGAGAAGTCAGAGATCCCGATCAGCCTCAACTTCCCCACCACCAAAACGGAGACGTAGTCATTCACCTTCGGCAGATTTGTCCGTATCACCACCACCGGAGTTTGACTCTGATTCGGACAAGAAAGAAGCTATTCCGTTCAAGACTAAGATGGCGGCGATTTATAAGCTCAAACCTAACATCGCCCGACCTTCTGAAGATGAGAAGTCCCAGGCTCAAAAGAAAAAGCGTTTATCGGCAGCCTCTACTTCTGCTAAAGATCTACCCCTTGTAAACCAGGGCGACCCGACAACTTTTCCCCCATCTCCGGAGTGGAAAAGATTATTGGACCAGTACGAGGAAAATAAGCTGACTTCCAATGCTGTATACCCTAAACGTCCGGGAGTCTTCAAACCTTATATACTTCACAACAGGTTACTACCGGTAGATGGTGACATCAGCACTATTTCTTTGACACCGAAACCGTCCATCATCGACCTCCCCGTCTTACAGGCATTACAGGTTGAGGAGATGATGCGACATCAACACTGGATAACCTCTTACACCGACTATTTCATCGCTGGAATGAAAAATCTCATTAAGGAAATTGGCGAACGCCCTCAACAGAAGGAAGCCGTTCCCATCATGACAAATGAGGTCGATTTTTTGTGGGGATTCCTCGACTCCTTAGACAGAGCCAACGCCCACATCATGCAGACTGCCGCTTTCTCCTTTTCTACAGTACTTCAAGCAAGGAGATCGGCTCATTTAAAACAACTGAAGACAGACGTTACACCTCATGCTAAGACGACATTACTACAGCAACCCTTCGCTTCACACACAGATCAGAGGTTCAAGACGAGAGATCTTCCCGACTCATTGACGTTTTAGCGAAACAGCGCCCCACTCTGGACAAGTTCAGCAAACCGAAGGGTCAAGGGAAGACTTCAGGACAGAACTTTACCAAGACCACCAAGAGCGACCAGCCCAAACGTGGCAGCTTTCGAGGTAACGGCAAACGACGTGGTGGACCTCAGTTCCAGCCCCCGGCCACTAGGGGACGGGACTCCGGACACCGTAACTGATACCTCCATCCAATCTCATCATTCCTCCATTTCATCAATTTCAGCATCCGGTCGTCGGAGGACGTCTGCAGACGTTTTGGTAGAATTGGGAGTCCATTACCAACGACAGGTGGACCATAAGAACCTTAAGAGACGGATTTCATCTCATATTCCTCAAGTACCCACGTCTCATCAGGCATCCACAGCCCCCGAAATTCCCGATTCGACCAGAACATCTGCAGACCTTAATCTCTTCAGTTCAGATGTTAATCCAGAAACAAGCCATACGAGAGCTCAGCCAAGACGAAGACACTCCCGAGTTTTACAGTCCAGTGTTCCTCGTCCCAAAGAAGGGCTCCGATCAACTGCGCATGATCATAGATCTCCGACGTCTAAACAAAGACCATCTAGCGACGCCTCCAAGGTTCAAGATGCCGTCCATTCCTTCCTTGTGGTCCCGACTCCCATTGAAGACTTGGATGGTATCCATCGACCTTCAAGACGCCTATCTTCATGTTCCCATTTACTCACCCCATCGACGTTATCTTCGTTTCGCCATTGCCGGAAGAAGGTTCGAGTGGCAGGTTCTTCCTTTCGGCATATCCATCGCCCCGTGGTGTTTCACCCGCATTACTCAGCCCATCGTTTCATTTCTTCACCTACGGGGCATCAACATCGAGATTTACATAGATGACATCCTGCTGTGGTCCGTGGACGAGAATCTTCTCAGAGCCCAAACAGATTTCGTCCTTCAGGTCCTACGTCAGATTGGCTTCATCCCTCACCCGGAAAAATCAGAACTACAACCGGCTCAACAGAGGCATTACATAGGAGCATTCATCGATTCTCAGAGGGGCATTATCCTACCGCCGGAAGATCGATGGAACAAAATCCAACAAATAATAAGACAATTCTTATCGTCACAATACCAACCATTGCAGCAGTGGCAGGTACTACTACTAGGGCTGCTAACTTCAACAAAGGATTTGACACCGTGGGGCCGACTACAGGTACGACATCTACAATTCCATGTCCAACCATTCCTACGAATGGAAACAGACAACCCGATGGTGCCAGTACCACAAAATCTCCATGCACATCTCAGATGGTGGCAGCATCGACTCAATGTGATGATCGGAGTACCATTTCGTCTGCCTCATCCAGACCGCTATCTTTTCACAGATGCATTGCTAACGGGCTGGGGAGCCCACATGGGGGACTGGGAAGTTGCCGGGCGCTGGTCCCAAGAGGAAGCCCAGCTTCACATCAATGTCCTCGAGATGTCGGCCATCATTCATGCTGTCCAACACTGGCTACCTCACATATCCCAGTCATCTCTCCTAGTGACCACAGACAACATGACAGTAACAGCGTACATGTATGTGAACAAGCAAGGCGGCACGAGATCACATCAACTATTTCTGAAGACATTGGACTTACTACAGCTAGCTCAGATACATCAGTTCCACATATGAGCACGGTATATACCGGGGAAACTCAACGTTCTGGCAGATGCCTTGTCCAGACCAGACAAGATCCTGCAGACGGAGTGGATGCTACACCCGCAGGTTTTTCAGAGCGTAGCACAGATTTGGGGTCAACCTCAGCTAGACCTATTTGCGACCCGGCACAACAAACAGATAGCATGCTTTGTCAGCCCAGTCCCAGATCCGCAGGCCCTAGCCGTAGATGCGCTGTCGTTGGACTGGAACGGCCTACTAGCCTACGCCTTCCCTCCAATAGCCTTGATTCAGATGATCCTCAAGAAAATTTCAGAGGAACGATGTATCATCGTCATGATAATCCCGTGGTGGCCTCAACGACCTTGGTTCCCGCAATTACTACTGCTACTCAGACACGCCTCGTCGACTACCAGTGTGGCGAACTCTTCTCAGCCAGCATCGTCCACGAGAATCCGTCCTGGATGAACTTACACACCTGCAGACTACCGAGCATTCCCTCAGAACAAAAGGATTTTCAACGGAGGTTGCACAAACGATGGTCAATGACAACAGGAAATCAACCAATCAAGTATACCAATCAAAATGGAAGTATTTCAGAACGTGGTGCAGAGACAATCAGCGTAATCCCGATTCTGCCTCTCTACCTATAATTGCTGATTTCCTCCTCCATCTACATAGAGACAGACACTTCCAGCACAGTACGATAGAGGGTTATCGATCTGCCTTATCTAGAGTTTTACGTCTATCCATCAACTTAGATATTGGACAAGACAAGGACATTTTGTCACTCCTTAGAGCCTTCGCACTCCAATCCCGATGAGCACAACAATTACTCCCAAAGTGGGACCTTGGTGTGCTATTGAGCTCTCTTCTAAGCGCTCCGTTTGAACCACTAGCGGATGCAACTATAAAGGCAGTATCCTACAAGACAGTCTTCCTGATGTCGTTCGCACTAGCAACTAGAGTCTCCGAACTTCATGCCCTAGAAAGGAAATCACTAAAGTGGACTCAGGACTGGTCAAGAATCTCATTACGTTCCACCCCGGAATTCCTTGCGAAAAACGAACCAACGCTTCCTGGACCACACGCTAAACGTCTCTACGACATCCCAGCATTATCCAATGTGATGGACTCGAACCTGAACGAGGACAGATGTCTGTGCCCAGTTAGGGCATTACGTCACTACATTCATCGTACAGACCCTGATAGAGGCACCAGACGTCTGCTATTTTTATCTCTGAAACCTAATGCTACAGCGGATATCACTAAGAACACCATAGCCTCATGGTTGAAGAAAGTTATTCAGTGGACATATGAACTCGCAATCGACAGTCCTCCCCTACTGTCTTCGGTGTCATCGCATGAAATTCGTGCACTGGCTATGTCTTGGCCTCTTAACAAGAACTTATCCGTCTCTGACATCGTCAACGCATGCGCATGGCGATCAAACTCTACATTTACCAATCATTACTTGAGAGATTTATCCATTCAGGCAGATGGAGTGACTACATTGGGCCCACTAGTGGCTGCCCAACATGTAGTCCTTTAATTCAGACCAAGAAAAAGAGGGGGGAGCTGAAAAGATCAAGACCAGAGCACTCTGGGTAAGCGCATCTTCATCCTAGAGACGGAGAGGCCTTACGAGGAGCGGCAAGACGTACTATAGTTGAAAGACACCATTTTGGCAAACGGTCTATAGTGACGGATCGGATCCATCCACCTCACTAAGTCGTCTTGCGTATCTCCTCATAATGCCTATTCGCCTGTCATAACGGCTTGGTTTTATTATGTGGTTTTACATTAAATACAGAGTTCAACTCCGGTTACGTGTTTCGCATGTCTGCGGTATGACTTAAATCGACCGGCGACCCAACCTCCTCTGTTGGTAGTCTGGCGGTTTTTAATAGAAGGGAAGCTTTAATGCAAAAATAGAGAACATTTAAAAACAATGTTTCTGTTTTTTATTAAAGCAAACCTTCTATTACAAAGGATGCACCCAACCCCACCTCCCCGCACGCCTTGGTCGATATTCAACACGCTAACTACTGCGGCAGGAAAATATGAAGAATCAGGGATCAAAGGGCGCATGCTTGGAACACGTTGCCTGGGTAACCCAGGATCAGGGGAGTTAACTCTTTTAATTCTTTTGCAAATGAGATCTCCAGAGGAGAATAATGGCGGTTTGTAATAGAAGGTTTGCTTTAATAAAAAACACAAATATTGTTTTTAAATGTTCTCTTTTAACAATGTGTTAAAACACAAAATCTGTAATTTGGGGGTTTTCTGTCATTTTCTGGAATTTGGGTACCGGTCAACGGTATGAATTTGGTCCTGTGTATACCCCGAGTGCATACATAATATAATAGTTGCTCTTCCCAATAAACTTTGCATATTGATTGAAAGCAAAACACCTCTATTCTCAGCTCTGTCCAGTTCACAGTATGAATTTGAAGAGAATTTGTCATGCTTTGCTCATCTTAACTTAACATGCCTTAATCAATTTCCATTTTAGAGTGAACATACAAAGCCCAATGCAGCAAAATTGCACAGAAGATTTGAGGAAGAAAAGGTGATCCAATTAACCAAGACTTGTATGAGACTCAGAGATACCATGATCATGAGATTACTTTTCACATCAAATCTAATTTGCATATTCTCAATTAATTGCCCACATTATTTCTACTCAATTCCACCACATTTTTCATTGCACTGTATTGTTCTACATTTAAACATCACTGACAAAATTCTGATTCTATTACAGATAAGATCTCAAAGACAATCCAAACATCCTTCCCTGGCGAGGAGTTATTTTAAGGCCTTCTGGCCCATGCTTGGTCTGGCAGCGGTGTACAGGCTGTGTGGTGATTTTCTGGCCTTTGTTGGACCCTGGTGTATTGAGAACATTGTTGATTATGCATACCTTGTGAGAAATCAGCAGCATGCATCCACAAATATAACTAATGCTACTACGGTGGGTACTGGTATTCATCAAGTTGAAAATTTTGTATTAACAACACAAGTTCTGGTTATTATATGCCCATTTTGAAATGAGGTCGTATAATGCGATAGCGAGTTCTGTCCATCCGTAAGCTGTGCGATATCTCCAGGTCATGGATTGGTACCAAACTTTGGGTATATCTTGCCAATGTGGCAAAGAGGATCCCAACGAATAGGTCACTATGGAGAAAAATTAATAAATCTTTGAAAATTGTTATGTTTAAGTAAATTTCAAAGATGTGGATTGCGATATCGAAGAAGAAGCCTATAGAATGGTGTTTTACTCCTCGGACAACTTTGTTTATTATGGTATTGTCAGTCTGCATGGTCTGTCCGTCTGTCCATTGTGCTTGTTACGTGTAACACAGTATCTATGGAATGATTGTTGTTGAGCTTTCCGAATTAATATAACATATGCAACTGGCAATGGGTGATAAGCTCATTGAAAAATTCTATTGTTGATATCTTTTGAAGGATTACAGCTAGGCTCTCCAAATTCATATGACACAACTGGTAATTGCGTTCCAATTTCCAATTTTTCCAATTTGGCTGATCTTGGCTTATTTTATCAAGGTCAAGTTCTAGTTATTGCAATATCTTGCGGGAACATGACTTTTGCTCTCCAAGAGATTTTTAAGCAACTGGTGATGGATTAGAAGCCAATTCAGGTTTACTGACCTCAACCTATTTACTACTATGATGGGCTAGATTAGAAGCATATACAAGTTGACCAATCCTGATCTACTGTTTCAATGCCAAATTCTAATTACATATTTCAATGTGATATATATATTGAGAGGAATGTAGCCACAGGTTCTCGAAATTAAGACCTGAGTAAACCGTGGTAACTGGTGGTGGGCCAGTTTATTGAAGATGACCGTGGTAACTGGTGGTGGGCCAGTAAACCGTGGTAACTGGTGATGGGCCAGTAAACCGTGGTAACCATGGTAACTGGTGATGGGCCAGTAAACCGTGGTAACCGGTGGTGGGCCAGTTTATTGAAGATGACCATAAACATGATAACCTATTTGTCTAGGTCACATTCAACTTTTATCATATTTTATGAATCATCATAGCTAGACTCTCAAAATTTGCAACTTTTAAGTTTTGGTTCCTGCAGTCAAAGATGTGCATGGGCTGGCATATATTGAAGCTCTTATGTGCCCTTGCCAGTTTTTCATTTGCTATTGGAGTTCTAAAATAATTCTATTACTATTTGACCCATTGTATTTAATAGCCCATATAACCACAATAACGACCTCGCTCGTACACATTTTATATATATGTGTACATGTATCTTCAAATCTGATAATATTCACATGTAAGTTGTTTTCTCCTTAATGTTTGAAATGAAATATTAACTTTGGCTGTTAACATATTTGTTACATTCTGATCTCTATGGACATGAAGCATATGCTTGTGTTTCATTTTCCAGGTTCATCCCTATGTCCATGTTGGCGACTTTTTCTCCAATGGCTATGTGTTGGCTGGAGTACTCTTTGTGACGAATGTTTTACAGAAATCATTTCATCAGAACCACCACTTCCTCATGATTAGACAGGCTCTCCGACTGAGAAATGCGGTTCAGGTGAAGCTATAACTAAATTATCTTGTATGGTGACAAGAACTATCTCTGATATTTTATCTGAATAATTTCATTAGTTGAAGTAGGTCCAACACGAAAAGAGGCTGTGTTTGGAAAGCCATTGTAGTCCCTGTTGAGGTTTGACAAACAATTTTACATTTGTACATTTTTTTCTTGATGTAGAGAAAGCTTTAAACTTGATATTAGAGATATTTTCCCTCATTAGCCCACCATCACCAGATGGTGGGCTGTTCAAATCACTTTTCGTCCGTCCGTCAGTCCGTCCGTAAACAATTCTTGTTACCGCGATTTCTCAGGAATTACTGCATGGATCTTTTTCAAATTTGGTACACAGGTTCCCCTTGGGGTCTAGTTGTGCAAGAACCCTTTTCTGGTCCAATTCGAAAATCCAATATGGCCACCAGGCAGCCATCTTGGATTTCCCCATGAAACCTTATTGCGTTTTCTCAGGTCGAACTACTGCATGTATCTTTCTCAAATTTGGTACACGGGTTCGCCTTGGGGTCTAGTTGTGCAAGATACCTTTTCTGGTCTGATTCGGAAATCCAATATGGCCACCAGGCGGCCATCTTGTATTTCCCCCGATGAAACTTTATCACGATTTCTCAGGAACTACTGCATTGATCTTTCTCAGTTTTGATACACAGGTTCCCCTTGGGGTCTAGTTGTGCAGGATACCTTTTTCGGTCCGAAACGAAAATCCAATATGGCCACAAGGCGACCACCTTGGATTTCCCCATGAAACCTTGTTATCGTGATTTCTCAGAAACTACTGCATGGATGTGTCTCATATTTGGTACACAGGTTCCCCTTGGGGTCTAGTTGTGCAAGATGCCTTTTCTGGTCCGATTCGAAAATCCAATATGGCCACCAGGCAGCCATCTTGGCTTTCCCCACGAAACTTTATCATCATTTCTCAGGAAGTACTGCCTGGATCTTTCTCAAATTTGGTAGACAGGTTGCCCTTGTGGTCCAGTTGTGCAACATTCCTTTTCTGGTCCGATTCCAAAATCCAATATGTCCATCAGGCGGCCATCTTGGATTTCCCCATGAAACTTTGTTATTGCGATTTCTCAGGAACTACTGCATGGATCTTTTTCAAATTTGGTACACAGGTTCACCTTGTCGCCTAGTTGTGCAAGATACCTTTTCTGGTCCGATTCGAAAATCCAATATGGCCACCAGGCGCCCATCTTGGATTTCCCAATGAAACTTTGTTATCGTGATTTCTCAAGAAGTACGGTACTGCATGGATCTTCCCCAAATTTGGTACACAGATTCCCCTTGTGGCCCAGTTGTGCAAGATACCCTTTTTGGTCCGATTCGAAAATCCAATATGGCTGCCAGGTGGCCATCTTGAATTTCCCCTTGAAACATTGTTATCGTGAATTCTCAGGAAATATTTCATGGATCTTTCTGAAATTTGGTACACAGGTCCCATGGGGGCCTAGTTGTGCAAAATGTCTGATTTGAAAATCCAATTAATACGGTATTCCCGAGTTGTGACGTTGCATCACAAGAGTCGGCGGATCAAACGGTGGGGCATATTCTATATATTGACTTTTGAGAATATCCATATCTTCACCTTCCATATCAAGGAGTTCAAATAATTCGGAATTAAAATGTATTTCTTCAAAATTTAAATCAGCTTTCTTTAGTCCATGCAGTTGCAAGTGAACTGTCCCACCCTTTCGTCTGCCGGCGGGTCAGCGACATGAAGGGACGTCACTTTTGTAACACAATGTCACAACTCGACAACTGTAAACTACTGCATGTTTCGATCCAAGGGAAATAATCAGGATTCAGATGCTTTCAAATTTGAAGTTTCAACATTACTGCGCGGACCGGATCCCTTCACCATAAGTATTGTACCATCTTACTATTTTCGAGCATGGTATCTTCAAAGAGATATCTCAAACTAGTCCAGTAAACAGAACAGCATTCGTTCCTAATTATAAAATCTTAAGTATGCCGAAGTGTCAGAGATTTTTCTTCGCTTCCAGTACCGATTGATGACACGTGCAAAAAAATAAATAAAATAAAAATACTACAAAACGAAGACGAAGGATCCTCAGTACATGTACATTCACTTTCAGACTAACTTTGCTCATTTCTCTTGTACTATAACAACCGACATAAGTATAGTTTCTAGAAATCTTGAAACTCCTGAAACTTAGAAAGATTATATCTTGGTGTTTTCCAGTGTCCCTTTTTCGATCTTTTTCGCTCAGATTCGAAATTCTGTAAACAAAATTACAACTCAATCATCTTAGTAACAATGGACAAAAAGATCCTCTTGTCATTAGCTTACAATTATCAGACAATGGTGGGCGCCAAGATCCTTCAGGATCTCTCGTTTTTGTTATCAAATAGATCCCACAAAAAGGTAAGAACAGAAGAGAACACGTAAATACATCTTGATATGCTATGATTTTGCAATGGCTCATCTCAAACTACAAAAAATGAAAGGATGTAATGGCGTAGAAAGATAATGTTACCTTGTCTATCAAGAAAATTATTCTGTGAATCCTTGAATTGAAGATATTTTAGTGGAGTTTCAGTTCATTGCCTTGCCAGTAGATGGTGTTGCAATGTCACAATGACCAGGAAATAATACTGCTACATGTTCAAGGTGCCGACCATCAGTCAAATTAAAATAGCAATCGACCTATCTCATTTTTATATAGCTGTCCAAAAGACACATATTATATGTGATGGTGCTTTCTGTCCTGTTCATGTCCGAAATATATATTTGTGACGGTTTTCTTTCTACAGATGCAATTGTTTTTGAGTGAATAAACTAGACGAAGATGATGTCATATACCAAAATTGAGGTCACGATCAGACATCACTAGGCCTGAAAAAGATTTTCAGAGGATTCGTTGAGTGGGAAAGTTGTCAAGTTGCAGAATTGAGGTCAAGGTCAAAAGTCACTGTTACCCAAAAATAGGGGAATCGTTAAAAAATACAATTTTGTAGTGGATACATAATGGGGGAGAAGATGTGTTATGTGGTCGTATATTGAAGCGAATTTGGCTCTTGTTAATGTTGCGATTCACTGAAAAGTACTGGGTGAAATTTCTGTTTAATGTTATTCATGATATGTTATTCATGATGGACGTAAGGTACGCATGAGATTTTGAATATACTGAGGAGAATGGCAAGAAATTATTGACACTTTTCATTACATGTACTAATTTTTTACAGATTCTTAGGAAAAGATAGGCAATTTTTTTTTTTGAAGAAAATCATGTATTTTATCTGAATAATTTAAAGAATTCATTGCTCAAATCTATCCTGCTTTGGAGGTCCTGCTGTAGACTAAAAGTGCTCTCCCCTCTGGAGCCTCAGCCAATTGGTTACACTGCGCCTGCGCCCAAACGCACTTCCTCAAATCCTTTTTCTTCCTACAGCCACAGCGTGTGGACGTCTTTAGAGAGAGCTCTGCTAGAATTAGATTTTTGTCTATCTTGATAGGGAAATTCAGTCTAGATTTAGTTACACATTGTAAAACAATGCCTAAAACCACCGGAAATGTTAAGCGCTGCGAATCTTGCAGACGATCTTGGTCACATTTGGATTCACATTCACATTCACTTTGTTTTTCCTGCAAAACGCATTTATGCTATAGGAAAACGACGTGTCTAGAATGTATTTCTTGGTCTGACCAAGCCTGGTGCGATTATGCACAGGCCAGACGGGGATATTTATTGCAGGCCGCGAGAGACGTGGAGTTGGCACCCAACGACAGGCAACAAGCGGAGATTAACCTCAAGGTTGATAGACATATCAACGAGGGCATGCCAGATTGCCAGTCACCTGTATCGCTTGTAATTCCGCCCAGCGGCACAGTACATGTCGAAAACTTACCTGGTCAGCTGCTAACTGGAGTAACTATTATGCAACCAGTCCCCACTGCCTTGCTGACAACAAAGGGAGTGGGAAACAAAGGAAAGAGGACAAAGGGAAAGAGAAAGACGCTGACCACTGAGACAAGGCAGCCTTTTGTTATCGGAGAACAACAAAACCATTCTTCCCTGCCTACTGTGTCTTCTATTATAGTTGACACAGCGACCTCTTCCAAAAAAGCTACAACTGTACAAACATCTACCGGGACCCTTACAGTTTCTCCACGTCGTTCGAGCCGTACTACATCTCCACGTTCTCGTAATTCCCGTTGCCGATCTCGTTCTTCCCGCCGCCGATCTCGTTCCCCTTCACGTCGAGATCATCGCAGATCACGTTCACCTTTACGTGATTATAGGAATCAACGCCGGTCCCGTTCACCACCTCGTTCAAGTTTACACCGTTCTCGTGAGCCACAGCGTACCACGCCTACTCAACCACGCCGTCCTCACACACCAGTACATCGTGGTCTGGTTTCGACTCGCCGATCTCGTTCTCCACATCGTCATGCCCGATCACCTTCACATCGACATCGAGTTCCACGACGTTCTCCGTCACCTTCACACCGACGATCCATCTCTTCACGTCGACATCGGGGTTCATGACGTTCTTCTTCATCATCACGTCGTCATTCCATTTCTTCACGACGCCGATCTCCGTCATCACCACATCATCGTGCGTCATCTCATAGGTCTTCTACTGCGAACAACGTTGCCCGACCATGCCATCCACTTGATCGATTGTTGTCTACCAACACTTCAATCTGATTAAAACTCAGACTTAATAAACCGCTCCTCTTTCGGACATGTCGCTGATTAAGATCTGGGATAGTTCCTATAACAAATCCGTCAGATGAACTCCGAATCGAATAGTTTCCGGGTCAAATAGTCGCCCAATGAGACGCCTCGTATTATAGCGTGACGGCTAATCTAATCTCCGTTCTTGTTGCGATGCAGTTATGAACTGATTTTATGAAACAAATAACCGTACCTATATATCCAGCAGTGCAAGAAAGCGTGACGGCTAATCTAATCTCCGTTCTTGTTGCGATGCAGTTATGAACTGATTTTATGAAACAAATAACCGTACCTATATATCCAGCAGTGCAAGAAATATCCCTTGATCTTTTCACCTGGTCTGTCATTGAAGAGAGCAACGGGGAGCAAATAATATCTTCGGTGATCGCTCATGGACTGAGTCGACAGCCCCGCCTGAAGCTTCAGCCTTCAGGCGGGGATTTTTCTGCGTCTCGTCCGTACACTCGGCAACATAAAGATTTCCCGTAGCCGGTAAGAAGAACGGCTATACAGTGTCTTTTACGTAGCATGCAAGAGAGCACCTGCAGTCGCTCTTGCTTTAATGCGGACACGCCAACACACCATAATTTTAGATCTCGCCCTTGGCCGCCACTGAACACCGGTATAGGACGCTTTCCATTTCGCGTAGTCGGCGTGGCCGCTGGCAATGCTTGATTGTGCACTTCCATTTACTATACCGGAGCAATGCTGGCCTTGCCTCCAAATGGAAAGCGCCGATACAGGCTCTTCGCCTGTTGAGGCTGGACTGTGATTGGTCGCCAGTCTGACATGCGCGACAGATTTAAGATAGGAACTGTCCCAGATCTTAATTAGCGACATGTCCGAAAGAGGAGCGGTTTATTAAGTCTGAGTTTTAATCAGATTGCCAACACTTCTGCTCTGCGAGATCTTCACGATACATCTCCTGATCGTCGATCTTCGTCGTCATCTTCATCTCATGTACAGAAATCAACACCGAATGTGGGAGATTTACCTTTTACGGACAAGATGGCGGCCCTGATGGCTCGTGTCCCTGGGATGCCGGAACCTACTACTACCGCTTCAAAGTCTAGGACTAGACGTGAACCTGTGTCTATGGCTTCTATCGTCGTTCCGGCCGTACCAGTGCGCCATCTCCGGAATGGGCCCCCACAGTGGCTAACCTCGACAATCAACTTTAGGAACCGGACAAGTTGAAGAAACCTAAGTTTTCCTTTTATAGAATGCATGACAGCGTCCTTCCAGTCAAGCCTCCTATGTTGGATTTGGACTTAGATCAAGTCGTGAAAACTACCAAAACTACCACCCCCCTTACGGCCAAGGAAGTGGAGCGTCTTCAATAGATGTTCATCGCCATTCAACACATTACGACATACACCGATTGGTTCCTGTCTGCTGCATCTCGTTTGGTATTTGATCCTTCCATCCGTCAGCCTAAGGGTAATGTTCTCCTATCTCCCGATCATCAAGCCTACCTACGGGGTTGTTTTTATACGCTGAACAGGTCTAATTGCCATGTGATCGAGGATTCCGCTTTCTCGTATGCTGCCCTTCTTCAATCTCAGCGCAAGGCAATCTTACGTAACACTAAAGCCGAAGTTCCGGTTTCTGCTCAAAACACCTTGATCCGCCAGCCGTTGAATTCCAAGTTTTTGTTTAACAACGCAATTCAATCCATCATGCCTGGTATTCGGGAGGAGAGAACATCTAGACTTCTGGCCGCTTCTTCTCGTCGCACAGCTCCTACCTTGACCGCATCTAACCAGAGGAATCGAGGTTCAGCTCAGAAGACTACTTCACGGGAGACAACTTCGGATACTTTTCGTCCCTTTGCCAAGTCTTCAACTACCCGTGGACGTCGACGTGGAGCCTCCAGTAGAGATAGAGGCAGAGGTGCCTCCAACAAGTGACAGTACTCTTTCCTTTCGTCTGCCCGCCCGTCATTTCACTCATCCTATTGTCGGAGGCCGTCTGCAGCATTTCTGGGAAAATTGGCAGCTCATTACAGATGATGTTTGGATTCTAAGGACATTAAGAGAGGGATTTCGCTTCACCTTCCAGGACCATCCTGTGCTCATATCCCGTCCTCGTCCATCACTGCTACCAGTTCCATCAGGACACGTTCAGACACTTCTCTCATCCATCACCACACTCATTACAAAAGGTGCAGTCATCCAAGTTGCCACATGAACAGGTACAATAAAAGCGTACCTGAGATACAACACATATCACGAATCGTTAGATTCTTGGTATGTGCTTGAGAATAGGTTAACCAGAAGACTATTCTGTGAAGTCATGTGACGCAGTCGGCACCTCTTCCCACTTCCCTTATATGTGTTGTAACCTCAGACCGAGAACACAGTCAGTTTCTACAGCCATGTTTTTCTGGTTCCGGAAAAGAATTCCGACCAGATGCGTATGATTATCGACCTGAGATGTCTCAACAAGCTGTACCTGTCACTACCTCCGCATTTCAAGATGACGTCGATTTCATCGATCCGGGCCCGTCTACATCACAAGGATTGGCTGGCCTCCATCGATCTACAAGACGCTTATCTGCACATACCCATTCATCCTCAACACCGTTGATACCTACGATTCACCGTCGCCGGTCGACGTTTCGAGTGGCAGGTGCTCCCGTTTGGAGTCAACATCGCACCATGGCTTTTCACCCGCATCACAGCACCAGCCATAGCGTTCCTGCATCTACGGGTCATTCACATAGAAGTTTACATAGACGACATTTTCATCTGGGCTCCGGACAAGTCTTTACTCAACGCTCAGATCCGATTCATTCTACTCATCCTTCAACATCTCGGCTTCATCCTCAGAAGTCAGAGTTAGAACCGGCACAATGCCGTCAGTTCATCGGGGCAGTCTTCGACACACTTCAACAGTTGGCACGACCCCCGGAAGACCGATGAACCAACATTCAGACGATGGTTCGAGTCTTTTTGACCTCATCCGCACAGCCCCTCAAGTCATGGCAGAGACTACTCACATCCGCTCAAGATCTCACTCACTATGGCCGTCTCCAGATTCGTCCTCTGCAATACCACTTGCAGCAGTATCTTCAAACTTCACTCCTCAAACCACTAGTTCCGGTATTGACGTCACTACACCCACAGCTGTTTGGGGGCAGTCCCGTTACAATGTCATGCAGGGAGTACCGTTTGTACCACCAGTTCCTCGATACCATCTCTACACCGATGCGTCCGAGACAGGTTGGGGAGCCCATCTAGACGACCTAGAGATGTCCGGCAGATGGTCAACATCGGATGCCAAACTTCATATCCACCTCTTGGAAATGAAAGCTGTCATCTGTGCAGTCCAGCAGTAGAGTCATCTACTGGAGAATTCGTCTCTTCTCATCGCAACGGACAATTCAACTGTCATTGCTCATATCAACAAGATGGGTACCACCGGATCCTACCCAACATTCCGTATGGTTTGGACACTCTTCGACTGGGCGATGCAACATCACTGCCACATACGTGCTCATCATGTTCCAGGCCGGCTCAATGTATTAGCAGATCGCCTGTCTTGCCCGACACTGCTACAGACCGAATGGCAACTGCATCCAGAGGTCTTCCAACATATCACCAGCATCTGGGAGAACCCTCTGATTGACCTGATTGCGATGAAGAACAAAATGCACAGCTTTCCCTATTCATCAGCCTGGGTCTGGACCCTCGAGCCTACGCCATCGATGCCCTATCGATCAGCTGGGACAACTTCCTTGCATACGCCTACCTACCCAATGCCTTACTGCAAGAGGTACTACAGAAAATTGTTCAACACGACTGCATCATTCTTCTCGTCGTTCCGTGATGGCCTCGTCGACCGTGGTTTCCGGCTTTGATTCCTCTACTCACCGCCCCTCCACGTCGCCTACCAGTACGGGCCAACCTGTTAAGCCAACCCTGCGGGATACTCGATCACAACCCTCAGTGGCTCAACCTACACATCTGCAGATTATCCAGAATACCCTCACAGACCAAGGATTTTCAGCAGAGGTTGCAGAGACGATGGTTTCATCTAACCGATCTTCCACATCACACCTCTACCAGTCTAAGTGGAAATATTTCGTCTCATGGTGTCGACGTCGAGGCCCCGATCCCGACACTGCCTCTCTTCCTATAGTGACGGAATTTCTTTTTCACCTGCACCGAGATAAGAAGTTCAAAAGCAGCACTATTGAAGGCTACCAATCAGCCTTGGCCCGGGTTCTACGGTTATCTGCTGGCATTGACGTTAGCCTGGATCCCGATATCTCTGCTCCTCTGCATGCCTATGCACTACAGTCCCGTCGTTCCCGACAACTATTACCGAAGTGGGACATTGGCGTGATTCTCAGCGCATTCCTTCGCCCACCCTTTGAACCACTAGAGTCAGCCTCGATGAAAGCTGTTTCCTACAAGACTACCTTCCTAGCGGCTTTCGCCCTGGCGTCTAGAGTATCCGAGCTTCATGCCTTGGAAAGAAAATCGATGACTTGGACGGCAGACTGGTCACGCATATCCTTCCGCCCTGTTCCTGAGTTCATCACCAAGAATGAGACTGTACGACAAGGACCTTGTGCTCAACGTCTGTATTCCATCCCTGCATTATCAGACTTTGTTCAAGGACTTGATAATGACATCTTACTGTGTCCAGTACGAGCAATACGTCACTACCTCAGCCGTACCGATCCAATCAGAGGTTCTCGTCGACTACTACTGCTCTCTCTTCTCTCAACATGCCCAAGGGCTACTCAAGACATTACCAAGAATACGGTGGCCTCTTGGTTGAGCAAGACCATTAAATGGACATACGAATTATCCCTCGATGCCCCCTCCCACTGCTAACCTCTGCATCTTCTCATGAAATACGAGCCATCGCAACATCATGGCCTTTATGGAAAAACGTATCACTGAATGACATTGTCCAATCCTGTGCTTGGAGTGCCAATTCCACGTTTACAGATTTCTATCTGAGAGACTTGTCAGTACAAACAGACAGCCTGACCATGTTAGGGCCGCTCATTGCTGCCCAACATGATCGGCCGACCGACCAGTCTGCAAGATGGTTAAGAGTCATGGCATATCGGTAATCGCCAATACCAGCCAGCCAGCTATCAAGACCCCGACACTAGTAAGTACAGTGAGTATAAATGTGTTTATTTCTAGGTAAATCTAGTGTCGAACATTCAAGAAAATTTCATAGGAAAGAAATTGGCGATTGGAGCATATCGTTGGTACTCTAGTATTCGGATGCAGAAGCCCCGGTCCTTATACCCTTCTTACCGTCTCACTAGTAATTGCCCCTTAGCCCCTACAGTGCTTTACACCCAGGGCTTACTAACGGGTTCAATTAGCGTACCACAACTATGGTCAGTTGGTCCACTAGTAATCGGGTGCAGAAGCCTCGGTCCTTATACCCTTCTTACCGTCTTACTAGAAATTGCCCCTTAGCCCCTACAGTGCTTCACGCCCAGGGTTTACTAACGGGTTCAATTTATGGTACCATGCATCTCTGATCATCTCAGCGGTTACAGCCACACTTCAACAAAGCCGAGGCCCTCCTCCTACTGTTGGTAGTGGGCAATACAATATCAGGTGTAGATTTGAGCAATAAATATTAAACATTTATAAACAAGGTTGGTATTTATTATCAAATCAAACCTGCTATTGTTTTGACTGCCCGACCCAGCCTCCCCACACTCTTCTCGGCCTTGCATGCATCACGCTTATAGGCTTTAGAAGAAAAAGGATTTGGGGAAGTGCGTTTGGGCGCAGGCGCAGTGTAACCTATTGGCTGAGGCTCCAGAGGGGTGAGGAATTTTAGTCTACAGCAGGACCTCCAAAGGAGGATAATGGCAATACAATAGCAGGTTTGATTTGATAATAAATACCAACATTGTTTATAAATGTTTAATTTTTTCCAGTGAAAAATGCATGTCTGGTGGATTTTGAACCTGTTGTGATGAGTTTGGGCACCGTGAGATTGGGCAGAGCTTTCAACCGAGGCAGCAGCCACTGAGAATCAGTTAATTAACTGTTTGTGTAGTTACCAAATATGTACTTGCAATCTCTGTCAAAATGGAACTGACAAAATAGTTGCAATTGCTTATTTCTTCCCCCATGTATTCCATTGTAGGGTATGGTGTATGAGAAGGCCCCGTCTCTATCCACTGTGGTACTTAGTTCAGGAAGGATGTCCATTGGTCAGATCCTGAATCACATGTCCACTGATGCTTACTTCCTTCTCTATCTCTTCTTCTTTGTCCATTACATTTGGGCCATGCCTATTCAGGTAAAGTAAATTCTGACACACAGTAATTGTTTCCCTATGCAGTCAGTGCTTCTAAAATAACATGATTAACATCATTACTTTCAATACAACACCAGACTGAAAAAATGCTTGGATTGAAACTGATTGCTCTGTTTTACGAAATACAATATCACTGCAAGGATAATTGGAAAACTGAATAAATATTTGATCTGAATATATTTACTTGCCTGTAATTGTTTGGTCATCACCATAGTCAAAGGCATGAGAAGGTTTTTATAATACCAGGATATATGGGTATTTCTTTCAAATCTTACAGTACATGTAGCCTGCTTGTTTCTGTTTTTCCACTCCGTAGATATTACATGTATCTGGAAGAATATTAGAATTATTGGTGATGTACTGTATGAATTATTAATTATGCTGTGTAACATGTGAATCATTTTTCAGATGGCTGTGGCATTCCTCCTTCTGTATCTCAAACTGGGATACAGCGCAGTGATTGGTGGATCTGTGGTTATTGTGGTTCTCCCCTTCCAGTATCTGATTGGCTCAGCTCTTTCCAAAATGCAGAAGAAGGTTCTGGTATGTGTCTAGTTTTGTGTACATTTGGTATCAATCGAATCCCACACATACAACATTTCCATCATTTAAGAAGGCCTTGTCTGATTTTGCCCACACTACATCACCTGAATTTTTAAATAATTTCACCCACTTACCCATCTGTTTGGTTGTACTTTTCAGCTGTGTTCTGATGAACGAATGAAGAAGTCCAATGAACTAATCCAGGGAATCAAGCTGTTGAAGCTGTTTGCCTGGGAAGGACATTTCTGTCGAGGTGTAGAGGCTGTACGGAAGAAGGAGATCAAGTTTCTGTTCTTCCACGCAATGTTAATAGCTCTCATGGGTAGGTGTTCAAATGGTTTTCTATTAACTCAATTCAGTTGTATTGATTTTGTTGTAAAAACTTATGTTGTGTACATTGTAGATGGATGAAAGTTAAATTTTGGCCATTTTATTACACCTGTATTTCCAGTGACTTCACACTACAGTCTGAATAATTTGTTCCTACTATTGCAGATTTTATAACTGTTGGAACGCCAATAGCGGGAATGATGGTGGTAAGTCTGATGCACATTGTAGGCAGGTAATCTTCTCCTGCTATGTATGAACTATTTTGTGATATTGTGTTGTAAGAAATCCCTTTTAGTTTGGTTCATTCATTGTAATGTCAATTTCAAAATATTATTGAGAATATATATGATCTGTTACATGTTTGAATCTTACACCTGTCACTTTTGCGATGTAATCTGTTGAAACCTTCAGAACTGAAAGCATGCATGTATTTCAATATGATCCATGTGCCAGATGTAACAGTTGTGTGTAAACTGTAGGCCTAAGTTGCTTGTTAGATAGATGTACACATCAGGAGCTGCTGAGAAGTTTGTGATATTTGGTTAGATACTCACCTTTGTCTCAAAACTATTTTGACCTTGAATTGCAGACATTTTCTGTGTACTCAGTTTTGGAGGACACGCCCATGACAGCAGGGAAGGTCTTCTCTACAGTGGCCCTTTTCAATGTCCTCTTCCTTCCCCTGTTTACTCTTACCTTGGTCATCAATTCCATTGTGAATGCCCGAGTTAGTGGCAAACGTCTCGTCCCGTACTTGCTGGCTCCAGAGGTGGAAGGTCTCAACATTGCTGCAGGAGCACCTGATGTGGAAGATGATGAAGGGATACAGGTAAGTTGAATTAAAATCTTGATTCAGCATTCAATTTACTGCTCTAATAAATTTGATCATGATACTACCATATATTTATGGGTGGGAAAACGTTCCTGCAGTGATTAATGATTAGACCAGGTAATGAATGATTAGGCCAAAAATAATTGTTTGTTTGCGGTTACAGATCACAGGATATTAGGGTACATAGGTACAAAAGTTTGACAATTTTTGTGTTTTTTACCAAAAGCCCCATAAAATATTTATTTATTTTTGGATTGCAGAATTTATTTAGATAACATATTAGTAGACATATTATTTTTTTATTTTGACTTCATTTGGAGGGTTTATCATATTAAACTATCATCATGTGTCAGTTTAGCATTATGTGAATACGTCACATCTGAGCAATGTTTCTTGTCTACATGTACATGTAGTCATTAGCAGTTCAGTGTCATGGACCTGTAAAGGATGAAGGATAGAATAGTTAGAATTTTCCCAACCCATGTTCATGAGGGGAGACAGAATGGAGGACTTGCATAATACAGATTATTCGATCTGATTTTGTTAATTCCACTTCCTGCTTGTGGATTTTGGCCCATTTAACCAATCAATGCAGAATTAGCACTTCCGGTTTATCTTCTTGCCTTATTGTTCAAGCTTCCCATTGTTTGGAATGCCATGATGCAGAAGACTTGGATGTCCTCTTCATGTTGAGGGTCACAGACACTGCAAAGTGGCTTGACAATAAGCCAATAATCATTCATGACAACAGTCCATATATTCCTAAAATCCATAAACTAAATTTTCAGTTCTTTGTAATGGTCACTTTTATTCACTGACTTTCCCTGGCCTGCAAATTTGGAATAACCACTTACATGTATAATGTTGTGCATGATGTGCTTTTCACTATTTTAGGTGAAGCTTGATGTGAATGTGAGGTACCACCCAGGGTCTGGCCGAGTGAGGACTAGCATCAGCTCTGGACGGTACAGCTCTGGCATAAACAGTCTACACAACAGCCACACCTCTTTGGCTGACAATGGTCATGAGCAACAATCGACTGGTACTTCTGTCGGAGAACATCTCAGTGTGGCAGCACCGAGGTTAAGGAAATATAGTGCCCCGAGTCGCATGGTCAGTCAAACTGGCCCTTGTAGTCCAACCCATCAAACGGGGGAGGTACAAGTCAGACGGCGCCATCGCAGCGGCACACATATTCCTCACGCCAGAAATACTACCACAAATACTGAGTTGTGTGACCCTAAAAAGTCTCCAAGTAAGAGCCAGCAATCGAGTACTGCTTCTTTGGAGAGATGTGAGGTGAAATTTAGTGAAGGTGCTGACCCATCCCACACCGGAAGCAGATCTGTCTTCAAGGATGATATCCCAAGTCAAGAGAAAATTGCCTCCGTTGAGGTTAGCAATGCAGTGGATATCAAGGGAGGTAACTTTTCTTGGAGCATCGACACTCAGGATCTGTGTCTCCAGAATATTGACCTAAAAGTTCCTTTAGGTATGTACCATTGCAAGATGCTCTCACATGCTGTGCTATTTAATGGAATGACACAAGTTGTCTCCCTTGATGTGCTGAAAATCAGTTTATGTAAAAGTTGTCTCCCTTGATGTGTTTGAAATCTAGCTCTAGATCTAGCTGAAGTTGCCTAACTTGATGTGCTCAGATACATTTATGAAAATTCACCCTAAGGTGCAATTGCAATTCTGCAATAGCATTGTCAGAGGAAAGTTGTCTCATCATTATGAACAGCTGAAATGTTAAAAGGAAGTAGGTCAGAAAGAGAATTGCTGATATTTAAAGCACATTCTCCAAACACCCTTTCGACACCTTCACTGACTCCAGCTTGTAGTCTTCTTTTATCCTGTTTGAGTTATTTCCTAGGCCAGATAAGAATTCTATTCTATTTGATTTCAATGTGATAATGATGAATATTATTTGAATATGACAGGTAAGTTGACAGTGATAGTTGGCCAAGTGGGGACCGGTAAATCCTCATTACTGTCTGCCATGCTGAGAGAAATGGTGACAGTGTCTGGAACAGTGGATTGGTGCAGGTAATTCTTGTAATTATTTTATGGGACTGTCACTGCACAGGCAAACTAATTCAAGAGCCTCTACAATAATCTAAATTGTACTCATGCCACAGGGATGGCAGAACTGGGGGACCCCCCTCCCCCAATAATTATGCTCAACTACTTGGCCTCCATGATGACTTTTCTCGTGCAAGGATATTAGAAATTGCAACATAAAAAATTTAGTTGTTATATGCAGGAAAGATGAAGTATCTAGCTACTGAACACTGAAATAAGAAACATACAAGACGATTTAAAATCGGTTGGGATCTGCACCGAAATTCAGACTCATTAATTCCATTTCTTTTAACTTTTGAATTTCGGAAGAGTGAAATATGGCTGAGAATCACTAATATGCCTTGGAAATGTCCTTAACTGCATTAAATGAAGTCTAAATTTGGATTACTAAGTTATTAACTTCAATACTTAGAATTTTGTTTGATCGCCGCTATATAGCTGAAATATTGCTGAACGCGACGTTAACCTTAATTCTCTCTCTCTCTTAAAGTTTCAAATTGTCCAAGTTGCGTAGGATGTACAAAGTGTCCAGAATTTTGTCATCAATTTTGTGCGATCAAATATCAGGCCAAATTAGCCCAAGATATTGTTTTTTTTTTGTATTCAGGGGAATTAAGATTGTACTATAAAAGTAGCTGTATGCATCCATCCATGTTACTGGGTAATCATGGTAATGAGTCATATGATGTTAGAAATGGTGTCCTGTGACTGTAGGGGACAAGCAAAGAGTACTCTAGGTAAAACAGTGCGCTGACTGTCCTGTGCCTTTGGTCTGTTGCAGTGGTACCAGAATAGCCTATGTAGCCCAGAGACCCTGGTTGTTAAATGCATCATTCAGGGACAATATTCTCTTTGGACAGCCATTCCATTGGAAGAAGTAAGTGTACATTTCTTTGCATATTACATCACTTTGTAATCGGCATACTTATGATTGGCCATGCCAAATCATACGATTCCACAGCCAGCATGAAAGTTTGTTCAGCTCATTACAAAACAGCGACAGGGTGACCATTGTGACACTGGTATTAGTCATCTAACCACCCTTTGTTTTACAAGATCTCAAGTGGCTATCCCACACTCTAAGCTGATAAGTGGGTGATAGTTTTCGGTGGAATATCCCACTGGACTTACTTGAAGTTCATACTCTGCCCTATCTAGCCCTCATTACATGCGACATTGGCAATCGACTCCAAGAGTACAAAGAATGCCCATGTTAAACCCCTAATTGGAATAACTATTATTTACCCTGGGATTATAGGACAGTCCCGAAATGGAACTCTTTAATGACAAAAGGCATGAAACAACGTCATTGCCCATATGACGTCACTCCAACGCTAGGCAACAAACCATTTCTTAACATTAGAAATGCTGTAGTATTTTATTCACAGAGTTTTAAAGGTGACTGCTTCTGTTTGCAAATGCCTATTTACCTGCAAGACAAAAAGATCTTCAAAGTTGTTATTTTGAAAGGCACACTGATACTTATTTTCCAGTTTTTGCGGCATAGCCAATGTTAAAGCATTATCCTGTGCCTAACCTTGACCTGACGTCATGTGGGAAAATTATGTCGTTTTGCGCCTTTTATGGCCAAAGATATTTATCTCGGGACTGTCCTATTAGATGCCGTTTTGTCATGCTATGTGCAGGTACAAACAGGTGATAAGTGCCTGTGCCCTTCATCCTGACATAGAGATGTTACCAGCTGGAGACATGACTGAGATTGGTGAAAAGGTAATAACCAGTATCTTAATAAATTATTATCCTGTCAATGCTCCCCAATCGTATATGTCGCTATGTGGGATCATACTTGTGTCAATTAAAGTTGGTGTTCAGAGTGGCCAGGTCACGAATATTTTATAGCCGACATCACAGCCATATTTGGACTACTTTAATTGCAGTCGGGGAGGGGGAACAGGGTCATTGTCTTCGTTTACCTCAAGGTTTATGCTAAGGACCTGTCCATATATCTACCTGACATTATGGCATCACATGTTTGGAGTATGGCATCATCAGAAGATACCCACCCCCCCAGTGTGACGTCTGATTCGGGTGAGCCAACCAAAACGCCCCTACCATTAATGTCCCCTTCAAACACTATGAAGATTTCTCGGGATTGGTTGATGCATGCGTTACTTCAAGCGACAAATCCGAATGAGGGAGCAGATAGGGTTTAATTATGCCCCCCCTCTAACTAGAGGGGGGGCATATAGCGATCGCTTTGTCCGTCCGTCCGTCTGTCCGTCCGTCTGTCTGTCTGTCCGTCCGAATTTCTTGTCCGCGCAATATCTCGGTTAATATTTGATGGACAGGATTGAAACTTGCATGGAATGTGCCCAGTGCCTCGTAGTTGTGCAGCGTAGAGTTTTTTCCGAGTTTCGGTAAAATTTTCAAGAGTTATGGCCCTTTTTCTGAAATCTCTGTGAATGGGACTTGTCCGGGCTGGATCTTGGTTAATATTGTATGGACAAGTATGAAATTTGCAGGATATGTGGTCAGTGCCCCACAGTTGTGCAGTGTAAAGTTTCTCCCCGTTTCGCTCATATTTTCAAGAGTTATGGCCCTTTGTTCCTGAAATCTCCATGAATTGGGACTTGTCCGGGCTGGATCTCGGTTAATATTGTATGTACAATTATGAAATTTGCAGGATATGTGGTCAGTGCCCTGTAGTTGTGCAGCGTGAAGTTTTTCCACGTTTCGCGTATATTTTCAAGAGTTATGGCCCTTTTTTCTTTAAATCTTTGTGAATTGGGACTTGTAGGGCTGGATCTCGGTTAATATTGTATGGACAAGTACGAGATTTGCATAATATGTGGTCAGTGACCCGTAGGTGTGCAGCGTGAATTTTCTCTGCTTGCGGTTATGTTTTCAAGAGTTATGGCCCTTTGTTTATCAAATCTAAGTGAATGGGATATATTTATTTGTCCAGGCTGGATCTCGGTCCATAACCGATTTGAACCAGGAAAATGGCTATATTATGTTATTCTACATTCCAAAGCAGACAACATAGGTCCTGAAGTATGAAATTGCCCCAAAAAGAGTGAATTGGGTGCAAAATTCAAAGTTCACTGATCGCTTCGTAATTTCACCACAATATACTCCCAAGGAATGTAGGTCTCGTAACCAGGTCACATTTTCGGATTTGGCGAAGCCCTGGCGACCATCTTGCATCGAAACATCGTATTATCACTTGTTGGTTGATACTTGGAATATGTATTATGTGAGGCATGGCAAAAAAAGTGACTGAAACAGAACTTTTATAATTATCCAAATTAGGCCACCAACCAATAAAGAACAGAACAATGGCGGGGCAGTGTCGGATTAAAGCGGAAGCGGGGGGCATACAATTGAGCAATCTCTGATTGCTTCCTTCCTGTGTTTTAATTAGATTGAGGTAATAAGGGAATCTTAGATGTTCTACTGTAATCTCTGTTGATATGGATTGCAAAGCAATAATGTGTCCTATAGATTGATGACGATTGGTTGGTTGTCAGCATCAACAGTTGGGTTCAGATCAACTGTGGCAAAAATGTAGATGTTTTCTGTTTGTAGCGTTTATATAATCAATTCCTATGATCCATATTTACAGACTGGTCTAAAAGAAACATTGACAGTTGGCTGTATATAATTAACTTGAAATTGAAAAATCACAAAATCAATACAGTTATGTGAAAATAAATTTTATTTTGATAATGTGCATGCAAAAATTATTGGAAGTTTGATTGACCGGATATACCATGCTTCGGTTTGCAATAATGCTGTTTTAGTAATATTTAATATTACTTCATTGATAGGGGATCAATTTGAGTGGAGGACAGAAACAGCGAGTGAGCATAGCAAGGGCCCTATACTCTGGTGCAAACACTATAATATTGGTAGGTTATCGGCTAACCTCATCATGCCTCATAAAGATGATTAAAATGCATTTGCTGATATCACTTACTATTTACTCTGCAGGGCTTGCTTTTCGTCATATTTCGCCAGAATCCAAATGAAATATTGCAGTTTATTTTCACGGGAATCTGCGATAATCCCTTTTTTTGTACCATAGGGTTTTGTTGATACAAAGACTAACCAAACAACAAAGAATTAACATGACAACACTACAAACTTAACCCGTTCACTGTTTAACCTGGGTTCACCTGCCATGTCACGGCCTTCACAAGAATACTGTACACTTAGATGTGTCGTCCATGCTTTGATGTCGAAATAATAAGAAATGGCATTTGGGGATCTGCCGGCAGCGACGGAATTCCCTTGTCTCTTGATCAGCGTGTCTCTCAATGTGTAGAAATACGCCCGCCGATGTAATGATGCTGTCATAGAACGACTACAAACATGGACGTACGCTGCACGTCATAAACAGAATGAGGAGAGAAAGCAGTGGCATGCACTGCACGTCATCAACAGTGAAAAGGTTATTTTGGATTATAGTTACATTTGAAATAGTCGTTCTTGTGTCATTTTTAGCTCGCCGTATACGAAGTAGGCGAGGTATTGGGAGAGAGAGTGTCGGTGTCGGTGGCGGTGTCGGTGTTGGTGTCCGGTTAGACTTTTATGTTTAGGCTGGACTGAATAATTTTGACTTCTTATTAGGCATGAGATGCAGTGTACATTGTATACACAGTCATACATACCAAATCACATACAGTATATTCCTTTATAGTATTTACTAATAGTTTTTGACATTATTTTATTTCAGAAGTACAATATCAAAATAACTGGCGGGGGAATCCCGCAGTACCGAACCCCTGTTAGTTTTTAATTTCGTGTCGCCTTAAATGAAGGACGCCATTTCCTAAAATTTTATCAAATTCTCGTTGACCCTGAAGCTTTTGTACAACCATATCTGTGTCCACACATTTAACTTACTATATTAATTAAAAGTGAGTTTGAATCAGTTTGTGAGCTCAGTCTTTACCCGTGCACATTATTATGGAGCATTACAGTATGATTGGACACAGTTGTCATTGCGTTCTTTTATTTGCATATAAATGTGAAGGTTTACCACAGTGCAAGTGTCCCATTGCCTGTTGGAAATGATAGATTTAGTCCTACTATTGCACTGTTATTAGCTTTGTTTGTTCACATATCATCACACAAAGTTACACCAAGAACGTGCTCAAAATTGCACACCTATTGTTCCTAACTACATGTATACATGAACATGTATTCATCAGATCTATGCAATGGGATGTGTAGGCTTACTTTTGGAAAAATGTAATCTTTATTGGTAGTTATATAATATAGTTCCTCCTTCAATCCAACCTCAATATCACTAAATATAGAAATCATATTTCTTAATAAATTTATTATTTTAAATGATGTGCATTGCCAATGATGTGCAACCTCAAATGATGTGCCATCCTTAAGGGCTCGATCTTTTTGCGAAGCTGCATATATCTCTTATATGTGATACTAACCTATTAGGTAGGAGATGCAGTGTACATTGTAGGTTTAATATACTTGGTGTAAGAATTACGCACAAGACAGAGCCTACAATAGCCTGTCTGAGCTCAACAATGCGTCTAGACGTGACCCTTTTCAGCTGCACAAAAGCCTCAACAAAAGCCTCAACAATACGTTCTTACACCGACCTGTTACATATACACAAACACGTCAAATCAACTACAATATATTCCTTTATAGTAATTACGGTACTAATAGTTTAATGACATTATTTCATTTCAGAAGTACAATATTAAATATTAACCCCTGGTGGTTTGGAATTTTGTGTCGCCTTTAATGAAGAACACCATTTCCTTCAATTTTGGTATCGAATCCCATTCCTCATCATGATTTAACCTCAAGCTTTTGCACGAACCATATTTGTCCAGGCATTTCACACCCACATCTCAGACAAAATTTCAATTGTACATGTATTCATAATGACATGTATAAGCTTACTTTTGGAAAAAAAGGTAATCTTTATTTCAAGTTTTATAATATAGTTCATGTTTCAATCCAACTTCAGCATCACTGACGAAGAAGTCAAATTTTTATTGCAATATGTATTGTCATTGCCAGTGATGTGCAACCTGAAGGGCTCGATCTTTATGTGAAGCTGCATGTTATTGAATACCCAAAAGGCGAGCTGCCGGGTTACACATAACCCTTGTTTTATATATACTAACAATTTAAAAACTAACAATTTCAACATTGTGATAATTATTCATGAGAATCTACTTGGATTCCTGTCAGTTCATTTTGTGGAATTTTTACGGGTATCCGATTCCTGTGGAAAAGCAAGGCCTGCTCTGCTCAGGCCTAATAAATTTGATTATCAGTTTTTCAGGTGCTGCTGCATCTATTTGCTGCTTGGAAAAAAGAAAAAGAAGTAGTTTCCAATGATTTTAGAGGATAAACAATAGTAAATTGTTTGAAATTGTTGCAAATGAGAATAGATAATCCATTTTTATGAATGCAGAAAACTTGATCTCCCTATTTTTATCCAGGATGATCCTTTATCAGCATTGGACAGTCATGTTGGAAAGCATGTGTTTGATGCAGCCATTGTTCGTCGTTTGGTACATAAAGGACGGACTGTTATCCTCGTCACCCATAACATCCAGTACCTGTGTCAAGCCAATCAGGTCAGCCAAGTATTTTCATTATGCTTTACATCACTATCATAGACGGTCGAATTAAGCATGGTGTATAGAGACTTCTTGCCCAAGGCTGTTCATTCCAATCTTCTTCCAGCCTGATCCAGGTGTTTGTGTATCCACAGCCACCTCTTCACATAGTACATTCGATTTTTCCTGATTAGAATGGGGTTTAAAACCTCTTGTGTTAAGGCAGTAAAGGACGTTCATTTCTAGAGATTGAATGTTTTTTTAAATTTCAGTATTTTTTCATCAGTTTAAGAGAAGATAATTCGTGAAAAAAATGGGGGGTCACCATACTCGTTAAAAACATGGCAGCCAATAGTACTTAAAAACCATAACACTGAAAACATAGGGAGATTTGATTTTTTTCTTGCTTGATGCTCAATAAATCAAACTTCCTGAACTCAGATTTTCCCCATTTTGCTATATAATACTTAACATATATAGTTCTTAACAGTATTTTCGTTATTTTGGGATAACACTATCTTAGAATAGCACAAACTCTAGTGCTGAAAATTTGGTCGAGTCCCATGCAGGATTCGAACCAGCGACCTCAGAGTCAGGCACCGAATGCCAGCACTGTATGTCGGCGATCTAAACCACTCGGCCAATGGGCCTCCCACAAAAATAGGAGGTAGCAGACCGGTAGTCTTGAAAGCGAACATACAGTACCCCTCTGATGATCGTAATGACACAGCTCTCAAAGCTGAATAGATATATTTTGTATCATTTTAGAAAGTGATCGTATAACAGTATTTTCGTTATTTTGGATAACACTATCTTAGAATAGCACAAATTCTGGTGCTGAAAATTTGGTCGAATCCCGTGCAGGATTCGAACCAGCGACCTCAGAGTCAGGCACCTAATCGCCAGCACTGTATGTCGGCGATCTAAACCACTCGGCTAACGGGCCTCCCACAAAAATAGGAGGTAGCAGACCAGTAGTCTTGAAAGCGAACATACAGTACCCCTCTGATGATCGTAATGACACAGCTCCCAAAGCTGAATAGATATATTTTTTATCATTTTAGAAAGTGATCGTATAACAGTATTTTCGTTATTTTGGGATAACACTGTCTTAGAATAGCACAAATTCTAGTTCTTAAAATTTGGTTGAGTCCCGTGCAGGATTCGAACCAGTGACCTCAGAGTCATGCACCTAATCGCCAGCACTGTATGTCAGCGATCTAACCACTCGGCCAACGGGCCTCCCACAAAAATAGGAGGTAGCAGACCGGTAGTCTTGAAAGAGAACATACAGTACCCCTCTGATGATCGTAATGACACAGCTCCCAAAGCTGAATAGATATATTTTTTATCATTTTAGAAAGTGATCGTATAACAGTATTTTCGTTATTTTGGGATAACACTATCTTAGAATAGCACAAATTCTAGTGCTGAAAATTTGGTCGAGGTCCGTGCAGGATTCGAACCAGCGACCCCAGAGTCAGGCACCTAATCGCTTCAGCACTGTATGTCGGGCGATCTAAAACCACTTCCGGCTAACGTGGCCTCCTACAAAATAGGAGGCAGACCAGTAGTCTGAAAGCGAAACATACAGTGGGCCTCTGATGATCGTAATGACATAAGAAGCTCCCAAAGCGTTTATTATTTAAAGTGACGTGATAATAAGATTTTCGTTGTCTTGGGATTATCTTATAGCACAGCCTTTCTAGTTCTGAAATTGTCGAACCCGTGCAGGATTCGAACCAGTGACCTCAGAATACGGTTCCCATCAGCATGTCGGGCGATCTACCATTCGGCCACTGCCTCCCACAAAACAGGAGTGCAGCAGACCGGCAGTCTGCCAACATACAGTACCCCTCTGATGGTCGTAATGACACAGCTCCCAAAGCACCAGAGGGGTACTGTATGTTCGCTTTCAGGACTACCGGTCTGCTACCTCCTATTTTTGTGGGAGGCCCGTTGGCCAAGTGGTTTAGATCGCCGACATACAGTGCTGGCGATTAGGTGCCTAACCCTGAGGTCGCTGGTTCGAATCCTGCACGGGACTCGACCAAATTTTCAGCACTAGAATTTGTGCTATTCTAAGATAGTGTTATCCCAAAATAACGAAAATACTGTTATACGATCACTTTCTAAAATGATAAAAAATATATCTATTCAGCTTTGGGAGCTGTGTCATTACGATAATCAGAGGAGTACTGTATGTTCGCTTTCAAGACTACCGGTCTGCTACCTCCTATTTTTGTGGGAGGCCCGTTGGCCAAGTGGTTTAGATCGCCGACATACAGTGCTGGCGATTAGGTGCCTAACCCTGAGGTCGCTGGTTCGAATCCTGCACGGGACTCGACCAAATTTTCAGCACTAGAATTTGTGCTATTCTAAGACAGTGTTATCCCAAAATAACGAAAATACTGTTATACGATCACTTTCTAAAATGATAAAAAATATATATAGTTCTTGTTGAATATATAATAAAAACAGGGGACACCAGGCTTTCTTAGAAAATATTAGTGGTATAACAGATAAACTGAGCCTTTCCAGTCCTATTTCCTGGAGGGAATGGGGGCGGGGAATGGAGGGGATGGGGGTGGGGAATCGGGGTGGGGGTAGAAATATTATTGCAAGTTCATTTATTAGCCATTTACAAGGTTCGTTTTTGTTGAGAATGACTAAGAGTGACTTTTGGAGAATTTCGGAGGCAATTTTCAACCTCGGGAGCACTTTGCCCCCTCCAGCCATTGAGTCTAAAATACCAACTTTTTAGTCAGTCTTATCACATTATCGAACCACCACTAAAACACATAATTGGTTCTGTTGTGTCTTTTGTTGATTTTTATCCCATTTTGAGATGCCTGGGTAATTTTGTTAGGAAATTCAACAATAATTCAACGAATCATCATGTTATAGCCCCATAAGAGCAGGAAATGAATGTCCTCCACTCCCTTAAATGCCAAATCAGTCTAATTTATCCGGGTATTCCCATAGGTTAGGAATGGTTGTACATGTGCTTTCAAACTCATCTATATCCTGTATGATCTGTTTGTTTTCATAAAATATCGGGCTGGAAACCATCCTATGATATTATAATTTCTGAATGGAGATAACAAAAATTCAACGAATCATCATGTTATAGCCCCATAAGAGCAGGAAATGAATGTCCTCCACTCCCTTCAATGCCAAATCAGTCTAATTTATCCAGGTATTCCCATAGGTTAGGAATGGTTGTACATGTGCTTTCAAACTCATCTATATCCTGTATAATATGTTTGTTTTCATAAAATATCGAGCTGGAAACCATCCTATGATATTATAATTTCTGAATGGAGATAAAAGGCCTCTCATTCGCTTAATCCTTTGAACCCGAGAGTTTCCAGGTCTATTAACAACTGACCCTGAGCTCCCCGCTAAAATAGGGATAAAATGACAATTTTGTCATATGCCTAATCTAAGCAACGATGCTCACTCCCTGGGGACTCTTCGAGTGGCAGAGGATCCCTTTTGGACTTGCGCGACCAAGCTAAGACTGTGGAGCGGATACGACTTACAACATTATCTGATTGGCTGATCTCAGGTATATACATTATATAAATAGGCCGCTAAAGCGGCTTCTAGGGTTCAAAGGGTTAAACATGCAATTATTTCCTTTCAAGCTGCTAGTTGAGTTTTATGATGAGCCCTGTTTGTGTGGTGATCATGGTTTATATAATTGAACAGGTGGTTGTCATGAGGGATGGTGAGATCCAAAATCAGGGCAGTCTGATGGAGATTAAAAATTCTAACCCGGAGCTGTATGAGTCCTGGAGAGTATCGCTCAGGGACGCAAAGTAAAGTTCATAATGTCAGACCTGAATTGTAAAAAAAATCAAAGCTATCAGTTTTTTATCACTTCATTGTGACTTTTACAAATAACAAGAAACCTGCGATTTTACAGTTAAGATATCTTTCATAAAATCACTTTATTTGATTTGTTGAGACCAAATTATCTTGAGTCGGCCTGAATTGCCAATGTTAGTAAAACTTGATCAAAATTTCAGTTGTTGTCAATATTACAATATTGCTAACTTTATAGAACATCTATCTTAATTCACCATCAGCAAATATGGTTCTGTGTGAAAGATATGTATGCCTTGTTTGTTAGAAAAAACATACCCAGCAAATTTACATCAGCTTCTAACATGTCTAAGAAGAAAAACTGGAAAATCTAATTGGTAACAGGTAAAGCTTTTCGGTTGATATAACTTTCCATCCCAAATTATTAGAAAATTGCTACATGTATGCTTTATATATCTACACTTCAGATACCATAGCCTTCATTGATTGTTCATTATCTTATTGTACGAAGGAAGAGAGAGAAGGAAGAGATTAAGGAGAAACACGTTGAGAACACAGCGGGCAGCCAATCAGATGGTGGTAAAACTGGGCATGTGGCAGACCAGATCACCTCTCAAAACCTCACCTCTCAATCACCAGACATTCCTCGGTGCAGGTCTGCACAGGTAACTTTATTCAACTTGTCTGCATTCTCATCATCAATATATACTCGCATAAGTGTGATTAATGTGTATCATATTACGTTGAAATGTTCTGCGGCCCGTTTGATGTGGATTGATATAAGAGATTACAGGATAACATGGTAAGATATGTTTCTCCTGATGCAGTATAAATCTTATAATTGCATAGTTTTAATCCAGGAAATGTGTATGCATTTGTCCAGACCACCCTTTTAAACAGACCTAGATATTGAGCTACTGATGGATTTGTCATTTCACAATCAATTCTATTGAGCAGAACTTTTGATTAAGCAATATTCAATTAACAGCCAATGGGGCAGACAAGAACCCTAATTTATTTGATGTCAAAGGTCAAATTCACATAAGCCAAACTTCCACAAGAAAGTGAAAACCTTCTGAAACTTGCCCATGGGGCAAAGAAGAACCCTATTTATTTTTGAAGTCCAGGTCACTTAGGCCAGAAAATTGCGAAGCAATAGAACATGGTGTTCACGTTATAACACCAGTTCAGAATTTGGATTATGATCAAATATCTACTAAATTCAGCAAACTAGAGATTAGCAAAATTAACCTTTGATTTTTGAGGTTTGTGAGTCTGCCCATCCATCAGTCTGTGAACTTTGAGATCCGATCAAATTACAGTTATACCTCTAACTCCTGGCTTGGATGAAGCGTATTGTTTTGGGATATCTTCAATTATGTCATGTGGATTGTAATCAAATTTTGGGTGTGCACATTTTGGCGTTGTAACATATTATCAAACAGTTGAGCATGTAAGTTGTTCCTTCTTCTATCAGTTATACTGGATGCATTTCCCTCTCTGTCATATGTAGATACATGCTTTATATGTCATCAAATCATTCTCACTGCATTAATGAACCCAGTGGTCAGTCAATACAGATACAATGTGCATGCTCACTGCATTAATGAGCCCAGTGGTCAGTCAATACAGATACAATGGGCATGCTCACTGCATTAATGAGCCCAGTGATCCATCAATACAGATACAATGTGCATGCTCACCCCATTAATGAGCCCAGTGATCAGTCAATACAGATACAATGTGCATGCTCACCACATTAATGAGCCCAGTGATCCATCAATACAGATACAATGTGCATGCTCACCCCATTAATGAGCCCAGGGATCTGTCATATATACAGATACAATGTCCATGCTCACCGCATTAATGAGCCCAGCGGTCAGTCAAAACAGATACAATGTGCATGCTCACCGCATTAATGAGCCCAGTGGTCCGTCAATACAGATACAATGTGCATGCTCACTGCATTAATGAGCCCAGTGGTCAGTCAATATAGATACAATCTGCATGCTCACCGCATTAATGAGCCCAGTGATCCGACAATGCAGATACAATGTGCATGCTCACCGCATTAATGAGCCCAGTGATAAATCAATGCAGATACAATGTGCATGCTCACCGCATTAATGAGCCCAGTGGTCAGTCAGTACAGATACAATGTGCATGCTCACCGCATTAATGAGCCCAGTGATCCATCAATACAGATACAGTGTGCATGCTCACCGCATTAATGAGCCCAGTGATCCGACAATGCAGATACAATGTGCATGCTCACCGCATTAATGAGCCCAGTGATAAATCAATGCAGATACAATGTGCATGCTCACCGCATTAATGAGCCCAGTGGTCAGTCAGTACAGATACAATGTGCATGCTCACCGCATTAATGAGCCCAGTGATCCATCAATACAGATACAGTGTGCATGCTCACCGCATTAATGAGCCCAGTGATCCGACAATGCAGATACAATGTGCATGCTCACCGCATTAATGAGCCCAGTGATAAATCAATGCAGATACAATGTGCATGCTCACCGCATTAATGAGCCCAGTGGTCAGTCAGTACAGATACAATGTGCATGCTCACCGCATTAATGAGCCCAGTGATCCATCAATACAGATACAGTGTGCATGCTCACCGCATTAATGAGCCCAGTGATCCGACAATGCAGATACAATGTGCATGCTCACCGCATTAATGAGCCCAGTGATAAATCAATGCAGATACAATGTGCATGCTCACCGCATTAATGAGCCCAGTGGTCAGTCAGTACAGATACAATGTGCATGCTCACCGCATTAATGAGCCCAGTGATCCATCAATACAGATACAGTGTGCATGCTCACCGCATTAATGAGCCCAGTGATCCGACAATACAGATACAATGTGCATGCTCACCACATTAATGAGCCCAGTCATCCGACAATGCAGATACAATGTGCATGCTCACCGCATTAAGGAGCCCAGTGATCAATCAATGCAGATGCAATGTGCATGCTCACCGCATTAATGAGCCCAGTGATCTGTCAATACAGATACAATGTGCATGCTCACCGCATTAATGAGCCCAGTGATCTGTCAATACAGATACAATGTGCATGCTCACCGCATTAATGAGCCCAGTGGTCAGTCAATACAGATACAATGTGCATGCTCACCGCATTAAGGAGCCCAGTGATCAATCAATGCAGATGCAATGTGCATGCTCACCGCATTAATGAGCCCAGTGATCTGTCAATACAGATACAATGTGCATGCTCACCGCATTAATGAGCCCAGTGATCTGTCAATACAGATACAATGTGCATGCTCACCGCATTAATGAGCCCAGTGGTCAGTCAATACAGATACAATGTGCATGCTCACCGCATTAATGAGCCCAGTGATCCATCAATACAGATATAATGTGCATGCTCACCACATTAATGAGCCCAGTGGGCAGTCAATACAGATACAATGTGCATGCTCACCACATTAATGAGCCCGGCAGTGGTCAGTCAATACAGATACAATGTGCATGCTCACCGCATTAATGAGCCAAGTGATCCGTCAATACAGATACAATGTGCATGCTCACCGGATTAATGAGCCCAGTGGTCAGTCAATACAGATACAATGTGCATGCTCACCACATTAATGAACCCAGTGATCAATCAACGTAGATACAATGTGCATGCTCACCGCATCAATGAGCCCAGTGATCCGTCAATACAGATACAATGTGCATGCTCACCGCATCAATGAGCCCAGTGGTCAGTTAATACAGATACAATGTGCATGCTCACCACATTAATGAGCCCAGTGGTCAGTCAATACAGATACAATGTGCATGCTCACCGCATTAATGAGCCCAGTGATCCGTCAATACAGATACAATGTGCATGCTCACAGCATTAATGAGCCCAGTGGTCCGTTAATACAGATACATAGTGCATGCTCACCGCATTAATGAGCCCAGTGGTCAGTCAATACAGATACGATGTGCATGCTCACCACATTAATGAACCCAGTGATCAATCAATGCAGATACAATGTGCATGCTCACCGCATTTATGAAGCCAGTGATCCGTCAATACAGATACAATGTGCATGCTCACCGCATCAATGAACCCAGTGATCAGTCAATACATATACAATGTGCATGCTTACTGCATCAATGAGCCCAGTGATCAGTCAATACATATATAATGTGCATGCTCACCGCAATGAGTCCAGTGATCAGTCAATACAGATACAATGTACATGCTCACCACATTAATGAGCCCAGTGATCTGACAATGCAGATACAATGTGCATGCTCACCGCATTAATGAGCCCAGTGATTACTCAATGCAGATACAATGTGCATGCTCACCGCATTAATGAGCCCAGTGGTCAGTCAGTACAGATACAATGTGCATGCTCACCGCATTTATGAAGCCAGTGATCCATCAGTACAGATACAATGTGCATGCTCACCGCATCAATGAACCCAGTGATCAGTCAATACATATACAATGTGCATGCTCACTGCATCAATGAGCCCAGTGATCAGTCAATACATATATAATGTGCATGCTCACCGCAATAATGAGTCCAGTGATCAGTCAATACAGATACAATGTGCATGCTCACCGCATTAATGAGCCCAGTGATCCGACAATGCAGATACAATGTGCATGCTCACCGCATTAATGAGCCCAGTGATCAATCAATGCAGATACAATGTGCATGCTCACCGCATTAATGAGCCCAGTGGTCAGTCAGTACAGATACAATGTGCATGCTCACCGCGTTAATGAGCCCAGTGATCCGTCAATACAGATACAATGTGCATGCTCACCACATTAATGAGCGCAGTGATCCGACAATGCAGATACAATGTGCATGCTCACCACATTAATGAGCCCAATGATCAATCAATACAGATACAATGTGCATGCTCACCGCATTAATGAGCCCAGTGATCCGACAATGCAGATACAATGTGCATGCTCACCGCATTAATGAGCCCAATGATCAATCAATACAGATACAATGTGCATGCTCACTGCATTAATGGGCCAACTTTTGCTTTTACAACCTCACAGTTGAGTAGCAACTTGAAAAGAAGAATGAGTGTTTTGGTTTGTACCTTGCCTCCGGTCGGCTGTCTCAGCTTTGTTGGCAGGATTGTATAAAAGTTCCAAGTTGTATACAAGCAGTTGTAATTATTTGAAAACTGAGAGAGTATTCAAATATATCACTATTTTTACTTGCAGTCTCAGTTAAGCATTGGTATGTTTGAGTTAGGAAGTGGTCACCGTACATCCAAACTCTCCATTATGACTGAAGGTAGTGATGAATCAGAGCCAGGTGAGAGGACAACACGATTGTATAAACTGTTCTCATTGGATACCACTGTTGGAACTGGAAAATATTCTTGATTGTGTATGAAGTTAACAACAATGTTATGTTCTTGTTACTTTGGAAATATTTTAACAACAGTGTAGAGTGTTTTAATTGTGTATGACGTTAGCAACATTTTAAATGTCTTCATACTTTGGAAAGTGTTTTCGATTGGGTAATGGCTGCCCGGTGTGCATGGGTTCCTCTTGCTTCAATGCATTTTTATCTCGCCTTACGAAGTAAAGGGGAGATCAGGCCTTGTGATTTGAGGCGCGCGATCGCGCACGCGCACCATAACGCGCCTGAATAGGCACTGAGGTGCGTTTCGAACGCGCGCCTTAAACTTTATGACACCCTTCAAACTTTCGCCATGACAAATTTTGACGCGAATCTGCCGATCCATTCGCGTGAAGATTCGCCTGACAGGGCATCCGGGCGAATCGAAACGGATTCGCGTAGAATTGAACGTAAAATTAAATGTTACCAGTTGAAAACTTACGATTGAGCCCCGTTCGCCGATCATCAACGTGCATACAATTATTGCTGTCGAAAACTGGACTCTATATCATCTATCTATCGCCACGTGCCTAGTATGTTCGCTGATCTGTCGAGCATTTTCATTGGATCGTTTACGGCAGCCCGCCAATCGCTGTCATTGAAACAAGTGTCACGGGCCAACTTCCACTTTGCAGTTGAAAACGAAAGGATTAAATGGCTTCCGACACAGGGCCTAAAAACGCGGAAACAAATTTAAAAAACGGCCCTGTGTCAGTGGGAAAATAGCCTGAGAGATAACTTTGCATTCCATTTTAACGATGTGGGCGATGAGGTGGTACAGGCCTTTTGCAAAGTGTGCCAGAAACTCTACGATCAACTAAACAGTGCATGTGTATTGAGGCAAAATAGTAGCCGACGTCAGTTACGGCAAAAACGAAACTAGATACCTGCTGAAGACAAACTTGGTTAGACACGTAAACAGCGATGGACATCGCGAGTGTTTGAAAACTGAAACTGATTCAGACATTCCAAATTTCTGTTACTGAAGGCAAGTGAATGGATTGAATGATTGAAGTGATGATGATGACGATGTAAAAATTGCCATGTGCCTGTCCTAGTCAGTTTTTTTTACAATTTGTGGTTTTTCAGAGTTTTGTTTCTAGTTTGCCAATCTTGTTTTCAGCCTTTCGCTCAAGCTCATTAACTGATTGTGTGAATTTTAAATACAAAAAAAAACCAACTTAAAACAGTGTTTCTTGATTTTATTATTACCTCATTATCTTTCATAGCTATGTGGAGTAAACCAGTAAATATTAGTTCCCGCTGGATTCTCCTGAAACATTGCTGCGAGAATCCATGAATGGCTGGATTCTCGGCCAGCACACATTTATTTCAATTCACACCTTAACGTTTCAAACACTGTATCACACACCTTAAAAAAATTTAGGTGTGCATTTTAGGTGTGCTAACCACACACCTCGCACGATTTAAGGTGTGCTTTAATCACTCGCCAGGGCCCGTACAAATCACAAGGCCTGGGAGATATTGTGAGGGGGGAAAGAGGATGTCGTCATCGGTGTCGGTGTCCCCTGCCTGGAAATGATAAGGTTTTCGGTTTAGCAAATTCAAAAAAAATCTAGAAAAATTAGAAAAAATATTAAAGAAATAAAAAAAATATGGGGGTTGGGTATGCCACCTGGCATGCCTGGGGGTACTACCAATGTTAAAATCCCTATGATAGAGTTTTGCGTTTAGCTGAAGTGCACATATACATCACAGTTGTCAGCTATCATTGGATGATTATGAAACTTGGTACACATGTTTCTCATGATTAGAGGATGTACCTGTGCTATTTTTGGGAAGAAATATTAATTTTTCTCCAAATTATGGCAAATGATAGAGTTTTCTGTTTAGGTAAATTGTACATGTAGGCCTCTACATGTATACATGTACATGTACAGTTTGCTGCAGTTGTCAGCTGTCATTGAATGATTATGAAACTTGGTACTCATGTTTCTTATGATTAGAGGATTTACCTGTGCTATTTAGGAGATGAAATATTAATTTTTGTTCAAATTTTGAGGGTTTTGTCTAAGTAATCTGCCAATAATAATGTACATGGAAAGTTTTCTGTAGCTGTCAGCTTTTATTGGATGAGTTTGACACTTGCTACCCAAGTTCAATGCGATTCGAGGATGTGCATGTGCTATTTAAGAAATATGACATTAAATATGAATTTTTGTCCTAATTATTGCAGTTTAGACTTTGTACCTTTTCATTGATAAGGTTTTTGTTGGGCAAAAATTTACATGTAGATCTGTACATGGAAAGTTTGTTGAACCTTTCGTGGGATGATTATAAAACTTGGTGGACATGTTTCATGTTTTCCTAGGTCACAGTTCTTCTGCAGTAATCTCCCACGGGACTGATCTATCCAGCCGTAATCCCAAATGGCACTGGCCTATCCAGCAGTAATGCCACACGGGACTGACCTATCCAGCAGTAATCCCATACGGAACTCAACTATCCAGCAGTAATCCCAGACCGGACTGGTCTATCCAGCAGTAATCCTATTTGGGACTGGCCTATCCAGCAGTAATCTCACACAGGACTGACCTATCCAGCAGTAATCCCAAATGGCACCGGCCTATCCAGCAGTAATGCCACACGGGACTGACCTATCCAGCAGTAATCCCAGACCGGACTGGCCTATCCAGCAGTAATCCCACATGGGACTGGACTATCCAGCAGTAATTCCACACGGGACTGGCCTATGCAGCAGTAATCTCACATGGGGCTGACCTATCCAGAAGTAATATGACACTGGACTGCAATATGCAGCAGTAATCCCACATGGCACTGACCTATCCAGCCATAATCCTACATGGGACTAACCTATCCCGCTGTAATCTCACACAGGTTTAGCCTATCCAGCAGTAATTCCACATGGGACTGGCCTCCCCAGCCGTAATCCCACACAGGATTGCCGTATGCAGCAGTAATCCCACACTGGACTGCCTATGCAGCAGTAATCCCACACGGGACTGTCCTATCCAGCATTAATCCCATACGAGATTCATCTATCCAGCAGTAATCCCAGACAGGACTGGCCTATCCAGCAGTAATCCCACTTGGGACTGGACTATCCAGCAGTAATCCCACAGGGGACTGGTCTATCCATCAGTAATAACAAACGGGACTGGTCCATCCAGCAATAATCCTACACAGGACTGGCCTATCCAGCAGTAATCTCACATGGGACTGACCTATCCAGCAGTAATCTCACACTGGACTGCCCTATGCAGCAGTAATCTGACGGCACTGACCTATCCATCCTACATGAGATTAACTTATATGCCAGCAATCCCACTTGGGACTGATGTTATTGTCTGTACCAGATAATATATTCCAGACATTATTGTCTGTACCACATCACCTATTCCAGACCTTATTGTTTGCTCTACATGTATGCTTTCAATACTGCTGCACCTTCGGCGGATGACCCCGCAAGGTGAGATGTTGGGGTTCTCAGAACGCTTAATATGGTGTCTAGCACTGTAATTGCACTTGTCTTTGTTGCACCAATGTTAGCGCTGTCCTCAGTGCTTTATAGGGTGGATGGTTCTATGATGCTTCAAACAATTTGCTTCTTTGGAGCAACAGGAACTTGTTTATTTCAGAGGAGATCCTACGGGAACTAGTCCCATTTACAGGTTCCTAATAACAATGAACAGTAACGAATGATTAACAGATATAAAAAGTACATATGGATAAATAACATTGCATATTTAAAAGAAGTACATGGAAATTTAAATATATTGAACAATTGATAAGACTAGACATAAGAGAGAATTAAGAATTCAAACAGTATGGATAAAAGAACAAATAAAGGTGAGAGTTAAACGGAGAGTTTATGAGGATCTAAAAGAGCAAACTAAGAGGGGGGAGTAAAAATTGCTCTCTTGATGTTTGATTTAAAGCTGCAAGTCGAGCTAAATATATCGACAGATGTGGAATACTGTATAATAGAATTAAAATTATGCATACATTATGCGTGGGGGTTTAAAATATAATGGGTTGCGTAGCATTCTAACAGGTGCATTTAAATAGATCTTCTTAAAAGTGTTTGTTTATTTAAAATTGACGCTGTTGCGCTTCATAAAACCAAGCATTCTAAGCGACTTATTTACAACATCATTTATGTGATCACAAAAGTTGAGATCTGGTCTAAGTAAGATACCTAATTCATCCACTGTATCTGCCCGCGGAAGAATTGTTTCAGAAATATTATAGTTGAAAACAATGGTGGATCTCTTATCGGTAAATGATATAACCAGACACTTAAGAACATTCAAATCTAATTTCCACTGGCGACACCATAACTTCATGCTGTCAATATCTTCTTGTAGTTCAATACAATCGTTTATGTTTCTAATTGGTTTGTATAGTTTGGCATCGTCAGCGTACAATAAACATTTAGAATTCAAACAGACATTGGGCAGATCGTTGATATAAATAACGAAGAGAAGCGGGCCGAGTAATGAACCTTGAGGGACCCCTGATAATACAGGGCGTGAGTCCGAGCAATGATTGTCAATTACTACACACTGGGTTCGGGACGTAAGATACGAGTTCAACAGCTTGAGAATATTTCCGTTGAATCCGTGACGTTCTAGTTTGTACACGAGAAGTCTGTGGTTCACAGAATCGAAGGCCTTTCGAAAATCTGTGTATACAGAGTCTACTTGAAGTTTCTTGTCAAAACATTCGGCTAGATAGTCAACATAAGTAACGAGATAAGTTTGCGTGGAGCGGTGCTTGATAAAACCATGTTGTGAATCTGATATATACTGCTTTACTTGATTGTAAACGTCATCATATATTATCCTTTCAAATACCTTGCTAATAAGAGATAGCAGTGAGATTGGTCTGTAGTTTGTCACTTGGGTTTTGTCACCACATTTAAAAACTGGTACAATATTGGCACGCTTAAAAACACTCGGGAACTTCCCAGTATTAACAGCTTTCTGGAATATAATTGTTAATGGGATAGAAAGTTCATCAGCACAATGTTTCAGTAATATCCCAGATACATTATCGGGACCGATGGCTTTATTGGGATCCAGGGACTTGAGAAATGAGTTCACAGTCTCCGATGAAATAGTTAAATCGGAGAATACACCACTGAAAACTTCTTTGAAGTCCAGGAATGTCGTCGTATTGTCATCGTTGGTGAAGGTAGATGAGAAAAATTCACTAAATAAGCCAACAATATCACAAGACTTGTTTGCTGACTGGTCGTTGTAAGAAACTGCACTGGGGACAGACTTTGACTTTATCTTGGACTTGACATGTCCCCAGAAACGTTTAGAATTTTCCTGGATTGATGCTTCCATTTTTGTTTCGTATTGAGCATATTTGCATTTACTCGCATGCAGAAAATCACGACGAGCCGAAGAAAATTCCATGTGATCGATTTCACCTCTCTTGTATCGGCGATGACAAGCCTCCTTCTCGCGCAGTAGGCAGATAAGATCGCCGTCGTACCATGGCGGAAACTTCCGTTTTCCAGTGTTCACTTTAGGAACGGGTTACGCAGTCCTCAACTGCAGCGTAAAGTAAGTCGTAGAACAGTGCGACACAATCATCGACGTCTTCATAATCCTTCAGAATACACCATGGTACACAAGAGAGTGTTTGCTGTAAATGTTTAAAATCCGCTTTCTTATAGTTGTATATAACTCGGGTGTACTGGTGTTGGTAACATGCAGTTCACAAACGACTGTTTTGTGTATTGAAGAAACAATGGGATCTATGCACCATACACCCACATTGTCCGAGTTACAAAAGATTAGATCAAGAAAATGTTCATTACATGTTTTGTCTTTAACACATTGGTAAAGACCGTGTTCAAACACAAAGCTGTTCAAAAACAAATCCGAGCGACCACTTGACCATGAAGTCGGTTCAGTCACATATTCCTCGAAAATACCCCATTCAATATCGCTCAAATTAAAATCACCGCAAATAAACACGAAGTCGTTTCTTTTGGTAGCGCTGTAGACCATGTCTAAAGACTTGTCAAATTCATGTATAACATCGTTGGGGGTGTCTTTGGGGTAATAAACACTGGCTAGATATATTTTCTGTCTCGGTAGCTTGATTTCCACCCATATGATCTCAGCCAAGGTTTCAAATTCATAGCAGCGTCTTGAAGAGAATTCCGAACGAACGGCTATAAGCACACCTCCGCCCTCTTCTTTTAGAGACAGCAAGTCAATTCTGTCACGTCTGTAAACAGAGTATGCGTCCTCGTTAAACAGTTCTTTGTCAAATATATGAGGGTTCAGCCATGTTTCGGTCAATAACACTACGTCAAATACGTTGTCAGAAAACTGGCAGTAGAAATCCTGAAGCTTTGTTTTAAGTCCTTGTGTATTCTGGTAGAACATGTTCAGCTTTTGTCTATTCTCACCTGATCTGGAGTTGTTCGGTGTCGACTCAGTTTGGGACCTGGATTCGGGTGAATGTCGCCATCTTGCATGAGCTCAGTGACTCGAAATGTTGAACAAGAATTGCTATAATATGCCACCAAACCTCCCAAATATCGTACTTTCGTGATTTTAGGGGTACATACGTTCACTGAGGTTACTGTTTGACACGACGGATATCTCGATACATACTTCAAGTACCACAAACTTTGAAAAATTATCAGGCATAAGAGCGAGCGAGAGAAAAGACGTCCAGCCATTGTTGCGCATGCGTTTGTATGAATGAACGAACACAACTTGGCTAAGTTTGTGCTTGGGTGATTCATCGTGATATGACTGAAATATTGTTGAAAGCATCATTAAATCCTACTCAATCTTACTATGGAATGTGTTCTTCTTGACTTTCCATCCTCAGGAGAGGACTTCCTTCAATTTTGATATTGAGACTAATTAAAAACAATTGGATTGGATATAGATGCTGAGACGGGGAAGTTGATACAGGAGGAAGGTCGTGAGCAAGGCTCGGTTTCTATGGCTGTCTACGTGTCATACCTGAGGGCGTATTCTATACCTTTAGCTGTGGTCATATTCACCCTGGTCATGATCAAACATGGTATCATGGTTGCCGCAGACTTCTGGCTGTCTATATGGGCAGGGGCATCCACAGAGTATGCCCTGTACAATACCTCTAGGGGAACATCTTCACAGGTAATTCATGTGGTCGTGGTCCTGTTCGCTGTATGTGGTTGTAATATTGACACCATGTCCTCCGGTTCTATCCATGAATTGAGCTTTTAACCAGCATCTCTTAGAGTCTAAGGTGCACCTATCATTGGTAACTTTGCGTTTTGGATCTACATGTACCTGCCTCTATTTCAACAACTTTAATTTTATCTCCTCATTTATTGATTATTTCCTTTGCCAAATCTGACCTGCTAACTGTTAAAAGGATACCTTAATATATGTTTGTCTTTTTCTTCTTATTCTTCTTTTTCCTATTCCGCCACTCTTATCCATCAGATAACTTTTTAATGCCTTTGTCAGTCAACGTCAAATTTGTTGTGCATATTGCTCCTATCCAGGTGAAGACACTTAACCTGAAACTTGCTTTTTTTCTGCTATTACAAGTGGATACAAATTTTCCTTTTGCTATATCTTGTCAGTCGGATAACTTTTGAATATCTTTCAACTTCAAATTTGTTGTGCATATTGCTCCTGTTTAGACAAGTATTGATTTTCGGCTCTGCCCAAAACCGGGAACTTGCTTTTTCCCCACAATTCCTCTTATATGCATTTTCTATTTGATCCTATGGTAAAGTAGCTATCACCTTGCAGGGTCAACATAGTGGCTGGCCATTGGTTGGTTCAGTGTACATGTATGATCTCTATACAGATTTGCATATTCTCATTTGCATCTATAGAACATTCATTGATTGATTCACAGCCATGGTTCATTAATACTCAATCATGTCTGTTTTATGGCCAAAGAAGGAACTTAAAGTGGTGCAAAATCACTTTCAAATTGAGATGATTATTCAAAGTCAAACTGACTTAACAGATTCTTCCCAAATTTAGTATATGACTAACATGCCTGACATGCCTGAAGACTTGGGATAACATCACATGCCTAAATGTCCTGTTTCCGTATAATAGTGTAACAGAGAATCATAGTAAAGTTGAATAAAATTAATCCTTAACTTTTGGATTAAAAGTGATGCTTGGGGGATATTTTTTTTATTCGAACAGACCAAATATAGCCATCGATTTCTAGCAAACATTTTTCTGTTGAATACTATTGACATGAAATGAACACTGAATATCTTGTTTGAGTTACTTTAACAGTCAGTCTTCAACAAAAATATTTCCAGCAAATAAAAACAAGATATCATACAAGTCTTTGGCACAATCTTCAAGAACATTTTTTTTTTACATAACTTTGAGAGACAAATGTGTAAAAATACAGGGATCATAAGGGTTGATTTGGCTCTGAGAAAATTGATGCAATGATGCCTGTGAAGCTAGACTAAGTGCTGAGCTATTATTTGAGAATTTAATCAAGAATTTTTGCATTTATTTTAAGCTTTATCTCTGTGTTCTTTCAAACTTGCATGATAATGGGTTTTTTTTGTTGCAGGATGTTCTCCAGCTGGATAATAACTATTACGTGCATATATATATCACACTCTGCATGTGTGCGATTGGAATGGCTTTATTCACCTCCGGCATACAAGAGTTCGCTGTTGTGCGAGCAGCTGGTGTAATACATCTCAAGATGTTACGAAACCTGGTTTTAGCTCCCATTAGGTAAAATATTACTTCGAGCTATGCTTTCCATTTCAGTGTACATGTATAAGCTTTCATGTTTTGCATGAATATATTTTCACTTTCTACTGTTTTTAATGACAATGTTTGAAATTGCTTCCATCTTGTATCTCAATCATTTGACAGGAGAGATATGTATTTGCAGACCTGTTATCTCACACCATCTTGTTTCAAGAAAAAGTCACTTGATTCCCTTGAAGTACCTTTTATTGTTTGGCCTGACATCACTATGACAGATCTGAGCATTTATCTCTGTATTCTATGTAGTCTAAAATTCTATAATGCTGAGCTTCATTGTTAAACCTATTGCCGTGAATGTTGAATTATTGTTACTGATATGTTAAATGTACTCCCTAGGTTTTTTGACACGACGCCTAGTGGCAGGATTCTGAACCGCTTGTCAGCTGACACTGCTACTATTGATCTAGTAAGTGAAGAACCACATCTGAGATATTAATACATTATACATCCATGACATCGACATGTACTGAAACTCTGCCAAATGTTGACAGTGTGTTCATAGAGGTCACCCTTGACGGGATACGGACAAAACCCCAGTGGACAAAACACCAATGGACAAAACACCAGCGGACAAAACCCCAGTGGACAAAACCCCAACACAAAAATCCCCAGAACAGAAAAAGTGGACAAAACCCCAGGCAAAACACCACTTCATTTTTTTTTCAAATTTGTGTTTACTTCTAAATATTCTTTTAATTCGGAGTATTTTTTTTTCATTAATCCCCAATGATAATCATTTTCCCCCTAATCTCCACTAGCAGTTAGTACGGTATTCCCATCCAACCGTATGGGCTGCCATCGAAAACATAAGGAAGGATGCGTGCATCGCTTCTACACATTTGACAAATGATGCAGTTGGACAAAGGTTGAAGAAGCGAGTGCAGCGAGCTACAAATGACCTACAGGAAAGACAACGCAATCTGTGCATTGACTTGGACAGCGGTCGTAAGACTTTGGAAGAAACCATGACAGGCCTTGGACATAATATCAGACTATATTAGATAGACTTACTAGATTTAGATAGATTACTAGGCAGAAAGAAAACTAAATGTGAAATGTCACACTTTTGTGTGTAAATATTGACCATAACATGTAAATATTGACCTTAATTTAATAAAAAAAAATATAGATAAAATCTCTTAATGTTGTTGTATGGCTAATATAATTTTTTCATACAAAAGTTAAAATTGGGGCTTTTGTCCGATTGGGGTTTTGTCCACTGGGGTTTTGTCCGCTGGGGTTTTGTCCACTGGGATTTTGTCCGCTGGGGTTTTGTCCTACACCCCCCCATTGACAGTGATAAACATATAAACATAACTATGATATATATACTGTTAATGCCTTATTAATCGTGAAACACTACCTTTCGTGGTAAAGGCTGTTCCGCGAATGTTAATTCCCATGGATTTATCTTTCATTTTGTAGCTTTGCAGCATTATATACACTAACAACTTATTTTGATGAAGTTCATAAAAATTTCATTCCACTTTCTGCAGGGCTCTGTTGTTGTTGTTCCCATACCATATAACAATAGTAGTGACCTGTCTTACACTCCTTTATTTCCTATATTTCAATAAGAAAATTCCTATATTTTGGCAAATTTCCCCCTATATTTTCACTGTGAGCCACTTTAAGGCCTGTATATTATCATCAGGAAATATCAAAATACCTGAAGTGAATTTGTTGTTTTGGCACGTGGTCATGACTAAACTTGACACAGTAACAGTTGTTCCAACAAAGCTTGTGTCAGTCAACTCCCTGTTGTTCAGAATCATCTGAAAGTTCTGATCACTGTCTGTCTAAACCACAAGATGTATGTTATTTTATTGAAATCGGCCTGTCCCTATACGGGTACCTTGTGATTACAGTACCTCAGTGACCCTGTGATTACAGTACCTCAGTGACCCTGTGGGGTTCCCGGGATTTACCTGAGGTGTTGTGTGCACCCCAGGTCATGGTTCTGAATAGGCCTCAGCTCCTTTGTCATAAGAGGCAATTAACTGAGGCACCTGTGGGGTTCCCGGGTGTGTAAGGAATAGGAATGAAATGTCATGATATGACTGAAATATTGTTCAAAGCGATGTTAACTTAAATCATATATTCACTCACTCATGGTACCTCAGTCTTATAACAGTCATTCTCGGGACAGTCTGCTAGCCGTAAATACTCAAACCCAACAGTTTTCTTGAACAGCTAACTACAGAATGCAGTTTGTTAAATTAAGCTCTGATTTTCTGTTGATCAGCACTGCTGATCCACTACTGTTATACCCCGTCAAGAAGGATTGAGACCGAAACTGCGAAAGATAATTCCCTCGAATAATAAGGCATCATCAGAATATACATACATTGTAAATATGACAGAATATTCTTTTGTTCATGTATGCGAAATGATGTTTTCCTGTGACATTTTGTCTCTTTTACAAGGCAAATTCTTGCAAATGGAAATAAATGTGCCTGTCAAAATGTAACACATGCATATTATCTATGTGACCACTGGTTCCTAAATAGTATAAAGTTCTGGGACACTTGAACATGCCAGAGGATGATATAAATGCACAGTCCTAAAATTGGATTTCAAATATTTGAAGTTTAGTTATGACCAAGCTGATCTAGTTGATGCCTCTGTCATATGTTTGTTAAATTATTTTCAACTGCCACGTGTACTGAAACAAACAATGATTAAGGTTGCCTTAAATTCTACATTTGTATTTTCACAGAAAATGGGTCAGACTTTGATGTATCTACTGAAGTGGATCTTCCTGTGTTTGGCCGGCATCATTGTCAACACTGTAACGACAGCATACTTCCTCGTGGCCGTTGTACCACTGTCTATTTTCTACTTTGTGGTGCAGAGATTCTACCTGGCAACCAGCAGGTATGTGTTCTGGAGCTAATCTTTGTGGAATGGAGAGGGTTAATATCCTACCTTACATATTTACATGTTCACAAATGTTAGAATCAGATAACAATATACATTTGAATTTGGAATTATAATTCCTCCCATGGGTAACAACATATGATATGATGATGGTTGATTGTAGAATGTGATAGCGTTTTAAACTATTATAATTCTGATCACCGATGGATACTTCAGATCTAGTGAGCTTTACACTGTATCATTGTGAAGAGTATGTGTATGTACTGTAATAAACATGACAAGAAAACCAAACTGATAGACTCAACATGTATGTTATGGTAATCTATCAAAGTATTTGATCATCTTTCGATTGATGATCACCCCCAATTTTCGGGGAATTTACGATCGGATTTTCTAACTGAATTACGATTACCCCCACTTCCGAATGGCAGGATCTAATTTAAATATTGCTAAACTTATTCCTAGTTAGCAACCATGGAAATCAAATTTTAACTGAAGGAACTTTAAGACAGTACTAAGAGGATGTTCATTTCTAGAGGTTGAATGTTTTATTAAATTTCAATATTTTTCCATAAGTTTGAGAGAAGATGATTGATCCATGAAAAAACATAAAAAAATGTGGGGTCACTATACTCGTTAAAAACATATGGCAGCCAAAAACATGTATGCCACTCAAAAGCCATAACACAGAATACATAGGGAGATTTGAATTTTTCCTTGCTTGATGCTCAATAAATCAAACTTTTCAAGGTCAAATTTTCCCTATTTTGCTATATAATACTAAACACATATTGTTTTTGTTTAATATGAGACAAAAACTTGGGGCCACCATGCTTTTTTAAAAAATATTAGCAGTATAACAGATAAACTGAGCCTTTCCAGTCCTATTTCCAGGAGGGGGTGGGGCGGGGAATCAGGGTGGGGGGTACCATGCTTTCCATAATACTGAAGGTTCATCTATTAGCCAAAAAGTTTCCTTTTTACCCCTCGGACAATTTCCACTGAAGAATTCCAAATTTGGTATACTTATTTACCTAGTCAAGAACCAGAAGCCTATTGAATTGGGACCTGATTGGGTGGAAACCTTGGCGGCCATCTTTAATTTTATGCAAAATGGATAATGATCCATATCTCGGAAATCATTCAACTGTTCAATACGAAAGTTAGTATACATCATCGATACATCAAAAAACTTTCAACGAATTACCAAAGCGGCTTTTCTGATTAGCAGAAAATCTTTAATTTATGCGAAATCGATAATTATACATATCTCTGTTACCATTCAATTGTTTTATATGAAAGTTGGTATACATCATCGATACATCCAGATACTTTGAATCGGGACCTGATTGACTGGAAACCTTGGCAGCCATCTTTAATTTATGCAAAAACTTTGATGATATATATCTCTGATACCATTTAAGTGTTCTATGCCAAACTTGGTACACAGCATCGATGTATTAAGAGACTTGCAATGAATAACCACATCAGTTCCTCTGAGTGGGGAGAAGGATGGGTGGCCATCTTTAATTTATGCAAAATCATTAATGATCTCGTTCTCTGATACCGTTCAAGTGCTCGATGTAAAATTTGGTATACATCATCGATGCATCAAGAGACTTACGACAAATGACAGTTCTGGTTTCTCTGATTGGGCAGAAACCTTGGTGGCCATCTTTAATTTATGCAAAATCTTTAATGATGTATATCTCTGATACCATTTCAGTGTTCTACACGAAACTTGGTATACAGCATCGATGTATTAAGAGACGTTCAATGAATGACCACATCAGTTCCTCTGAGTGGTGGGAAGGATGGCCGGCCATCTTTAATTTATGCGAAATCATTAATGATCTCTATCTCTGATACCGTTCAAATGTTCGATGTTAAAATGTGTATTTGGTATACATCATTAATGCACCAAGAAACTTATGTCATGAATACCGGTTTCTTTGATTGGATGGAAACCGTAGGGGTCATTTCTAATTGCAAAATTTTTGATAATCTGTATATTTGTGACTTGGCTGCTTGGTGTTCCTGACATCTTGGTTCAAATTGAATACATTATGAATGTACCCAGAGCCGAGGGGTTTTCAGATGCGCAGCTTCGTATTGTTCAAAGTGACTAAGAGTGAATTTGGGGGATTTCAGAGGCATTTTTTCAACCTCGGGAGCACTTTGCTATCTTCAGCTGTTGAATCTAAAATGCCAACTTTTTGGTGAGTCCTTATTATTTGACGTGAATGTTGGGATATCCAGGAGGAGGGTGATTCCGAAAATATTAGCGAAAAGCCTTCTGTAGATCAACATTTCCACGTATCTTTATTCATGTCATCATCAGAATGGTAGTTTACAGTTAGTTCCATGTGTTTTTTTAGCCCACCGTTCAAATCACTTTTCGTCCGGCGTCCGTCTGTCCGTCCGTCCGTAAACAATTCTTGTTATTGCGACTTCTCAGGACCTACTGCATGGATCTTTCTCAAATTTGGTACACAGGTTCCCCTTCAGGTCTAGTTGTGCAAGATACCTGTTTTGGTCCGATTCGAAATCCAATATGGCCACATGGCGGCCATCTTGGATTTCCCCATGAAACCTTGTTATCGCGATTTCTCGGGAACTACTGCATGGATCTATCTCAAATTCGGTACACGAGTTCCCCTTGGGGTCTAGTTGTACAAGATACCTTTTCTGGTCCGATTCGAAAATCTAATATGGCCACCAGGCAGCCATGTGGGATTTCCCCATGAAACCTTGTTATCGCTATTTCTCTGGAACTATTTCATGGATCTTTCTCAAATTTGGTGCACACGTTCCCCTTGGGGTCTAGTTGTGCAAGATACCTTTTCTGGTCCGATTCGAAAATCCAATATGGCCACAAGGCAGCCATCTTAGATTTCCCCATGAAACCTTATCACGATTTCTCAGGAACTACTGCATGGATCTTTCTCAAATTTGGTACACGGGTTCCCTTCGGGATCTAGTTGTGCAAGATACCTTTTCTGGTCCGTTTGGAAAATCCAATATGGCCACCAGGCAGCCATCTTGGATTTCCCCATGAAACCTTATCGCGATTTCTCAGGAACTACTGCATGGATCTTTCTCAAATTTGGTACACGGGTTCTCCTTGGGGTCTAGTTGTGCAAGATACCTTTTCTGGTCCGATTCAAAAATCCAATATGGCCACAAGGCAGCCATCTTGGATTTCCCCATGAAACTTTGTTATTGTCATTTTTCAGGAAGTACTGCATGGATCTTTGTCAGATTTGGTACACAGTTTCCCCTTGTGGTCCAGTTGTGCAAGATACCTTTTCTGGTCCGATTCCAAAATCCAATATGTCCATCAGATGGCCATATTGCATTTCCCCATGCAACTTTGTTATCGTGAATTCTCAGAAACTACTTCATGGATCTTTCTGAAATTTTGTACACAGGTCCCACATGGGGCCTAGTTGTGCAAGATATCTTTTTTGGTCCGATTCGAAAATCCAAGTTAGCTTCAAATTAATACGATATTCCCGAGTTGTGTTGAGTCGCCAGATCAAATGGTACTATATTCTATATAGTGACTATAGAGAATATCCATACCTTCACCTTCCATATCAAGAGGTTCAAATAATTCGGAATTAAAATGTATTTCTTCAAATTTTAAATCAGTTTTCTTTAGTCCAGTCAAGTGCCCCACTGTTTCATCTGCCGTACGGGTCAGGCTACATTAAGCGACATCACTCTTGTGACACAACGTTACAACTCAACAACTGTAGACTACTGCGTGTTTCGATTCAAGGGAGATAATCAGGATTCAGACACTTTCGAAGTTTCAACATTACTGCACGGATCCCTTCAGTATTAATTATTGTACCATCTTACTATTTTCGAGCATGGTATCTTAAAAGAGATGTCTCAAACTAGCCCAGTAAACGGAACAGAATTCGTTCCTAATTATAAAATCTTAAGTATGTTTCATAGCTCATGCCAAAGGGTCGAAGAGATTTGTCTTCGCTTCCAGTACCCAATGATGACACGTGCTAAAAACAAATACTACAAATCGAAGACGAAGGCTTCTCCGGACATTCACTTTCAGACTAACTTTACTCTTGTACTATAACAACCGACATAAGTACAGTTTCTAGAAATCTTGAAACTCCTTAAACTTTAGAAAGATGATATCTTGTTGTTTTCCAGTGTCCCTTTTTCGATCTTTTTCGCTCAGATTCGAAATTCTGTAAACAAAATTACAAATCAATCGTTTGTTCTTAGTAAGAATGGACAAAAAGATCCTCTTGTCATTAGCTTACAATTATCGGACAATGGTGGGCGCCAAGATCTTTTTAATAGGATCTCTGTATAAATTTTACAGAAACAATTCAGAGATAATCACAACCAGCCTCCTGTATTATGCCAAGTTGATCAGTGGATCCCAGCACTGCAGGGTGATACAGAAACCAAAATATGTCTACTGCTCTGTCTATAATAATTTATAAAAATATTATATCCCCTGTAATTGTTCCACATGTACATGTTCTTACTGTAGGGAATTGCAAAGGCTGGAGAGTATTACCAAGTCCCCAGTGTTCTCCCACTTCTCTGAAACACTCAACGGTCTACAGACAATACGTGCTTATGGGTAAGTTTACATTTGTCCCTCATTATAACACAGTTGATTATAAACTTGGTTTCAGTATAGCACTGCCACTGTTATGTCCCCCAGTATATATGTGCAGTATGAATGCTGCTGCAATGAAAACTACTTATAGTGTGACTGACCTATATACCTGTCAATATTTGGTACCCCAGCCTCAGTATTATAGTGAGTGACAAGTGTACCTGTAACTCCCATCACTTCACTTACAGTGTAACCTGATCTGTATAGCAAATGGGCTGTTCCATTTAAAAAGGTATGGGAGGGGAAGAAGGCACTATTATTCTATGGGTCATGGGAGGAAATTTCCTTCAATCCATGTTACAACATTGGGAAGGCCAGTCAAATTTCTATGGGTGGTAGGGTATAATTCAAAGCTGCCTTCCACCCCTCCCATATCTTTTTAAATGGAACAGCCCTTGTCATGTCTATTGTCCCATAGAGCAAATATAATTCATTGATTTACCTCCCCTTGTGTTGGTTAACTCCTCTATGCTATATGAATGATTCTAAGCATAAAATTCAAGAGAGAACAAAAATAGACACAAATATCCCTGACAGTGGTTTCTGTTGGTGTAAACAGCATTCTCTTGACAGATTTTGGCCGAAATTATGTCTATGTCATTGAATAGTGATTATTGCTAACCATATCTCCTATTTTTTGTAAATGTTTAAAATCTGATTTCAGAGTTCAGCAGCTGTTTTTGAAAAAAGCGTTGTCAACTATTGATACCAATACTGTGCCACTCCTATTTCTGCATACCATTAACCGCCTCATGGGCATTTTCTTGGTATGTAATCATTTGATATTTCAATTTATCATTTCGAGAACTTGCATTGTAAAACAGACATATCCTGTTCTTTCATGGCGGAGATATTTGTGATGAGGTTTCATTCCCGTCAATTCCAGATCTATCAACTCTCACACATTCGGCGTGAGACTCACACATTGGGCTTCAATCTCCCGCTCTCACACAGCCACATATAAATCTCGTGCATTCACCATTTCAATAAAAAAATCTGTAAAACACAAGTATTTTGCATAACGTTGTCAATGTCCGACACACACAGCAAACATGGAATGTTCTATGGAATCACTGTCGTCAGCCTGCGTCGTCATATTTTCCAGCTCTAAAACAGTTTCACATTTAGATATTAAATACATTTCCGGAGACCTCCACCCTATAACAAATATAACAAGCAATAATATGATGTTAAATTGATAGTAAACCCTCAAACGAAGTAAAGGTCAACTGAAAGATAAATTTCAACTGTATCCAAATATATTTTTACTTCATTTATGGGATCTTGCTAAACGGATAAAAAGCACTTGACTTATTGTATAGTAACTCGTAAGTGCGAAGTCAATTTGAATTTTACATTTAATTCCTCGATTTTGGTGAAACATGCACATTGAAACAGTGAGTCTGAGTTGAAACTCAAAGCATTGGAAAGTGCACACAAAGTTCAAAGTATATGTTTTAATGCAGTGTGACGTCACCTGACCTAGAGATGATCGCAACAGACCACCATAGAATCCCATACTTTATTTGCAGTTTACTGTGTAAGAAAATCATAAAAAATGACAAGAAATATTTTCCAACACTGTTTTCAGTGGTCCTTAATTTGATGGCACTTTACTTGAGGGTTTACGATCACTTTAACTGTCAGAGTGATGATATGCTTTTTTATTCATCGGAAATTTATCTCCAGCCATCTAGATCTCGAGAGATATTCCAGGGCCTAGGTAGTCCCTGCACCCTGGCCTTAAGTGCTCGGATAGTAGCTTGCCTGAATAATCTCACTCTTTGTTGTCTTTATGAAATTTTAAAGTTGAGAGGTCTGCAATTCATAGGGACTGAACCTCTGTAGGTCTGTCTTTCTCAAAAGCATGCCGGTCCACTGATTAGATAATGATGGTGCAGAGTGACTAGAAAATATTTGTGAGAAGGACGGCACATTAAGCATTAATATTTTGTTCTGCATACATTTATTTGATGTCCGCCCCAAATGTACATGTATACAAACTAAGATGTCTCTCACTGATTTCTGTGTTTACCTGTCTAGGATTACATGGGGTCAGTGTTGGTGTTTGTGGCAGCCATTGGCAGTCTTAGTGCAGCTCTCTCAGGTCAGACTGACCCGGCATTCATTGGTATCAGCATAGCCTACACCCTCTTTGTAAGTTTTCCCATAAATCATGTAAAGTACTTGGTTGGGATGATTACCAATATTTAGTTCTAATAATGACCAGCTGTTTTATTGACATGGTTGGTGTATCCCATGATGTGATAGTATACAATTTTGCGAAGGGTTAAAAGTAGAAAAGAATATGTTCATTACCCCTGGGATTTGGTCTCCACCCCCAGAATACTGAACCCCACTGTCTATCTCCTAGTGGCTCAGCCAAATGTATGTGATATATTCTGGGAACAACAGTAATTGAATGCTTCTAGCCTGCCCCCCCCCTTCCCCCCCCCCCCAAATACACATTCCAGGATTAAACTTCAATTGAAATTTTTAAATTCAATAAAAAAAAATACTTATTTCAATTTAAAATTTCAAAATCCCCTAAGGGTTAATACTAACATCACCACAATCAGACTGACACAAATAAGAATAAGTGTACCTAGGCAAACAATCATGTCCTATAAGTCTCAACTTAACATTATCTTATCCATATGTGTCTGAAATTTTTGCCTGTTTTATACAGTTTTTCTATACAACGGCACACATTCCTTTGTTATCTCTTGTGCATGCAGATGTGTGATTCCATAAACTGGGTTGTCCGAAGTGCTGCCGAACTCGAGCTCCAGATGAATGCTATAGAAAGGGTTAAAGAGTACAGCGAGATATCCACTGAGCCATACTCTGATCCAGGTATGATTAAATAGGTCATGATCAAGGGCCACAAAAAATCATCCATCATCCAGGTGTAGTGAGGGGCTGTTGCCAGCTTTATCATCTGTTACGTTGTCCCGGAATATGATGGAATGAACCTCCCCAACACACACCTCTATTTCTAGCCGACCTAACTTTATTCCCATTACCACACTATTTTCTGTAATTATAAAATATAAGCTTTTCAAGTTGTACGTTCATTTAACAGCAGCTGTCAATTACAAAGTTTCTGAGTCTGTAGTATTGTGGTCATCTGTGTGTTGGATATTGATACTGGACTCCGTATCAAATGTGACATATCGTTGAAGACTAGTTTGTTGTTTTAAATGTTCATGTATCTGTATCCACTGTAAAAGCACAGTATCTGTTCAATTTTGTGACCGCAGTTTTGTAGTCTTTCATATTTTCTGGTTTATGTTTTGTGGGTCTATTTGAAAATCTATTTGTCCAATTTCATGCAGGCTACTTACACTTGGATGCTGCCTGGCCAGTATGTGGGAAGGTGGAGTTTGAGAGAGTCAATGTAAGATATGATGATACTCTGGATCCCGTACTGAAATCTATTAGCTTCACTATACAGGGGGGAGAAACGGTAAGACCAGTCAGAATATCTTTTGAGAAGATATTTTTTGTTGTTTAGAAAGTGATCAAATTGTCGTCATCATGTACGTCTGTCTGTCGGTCCGTCCGTCTGTCCATCACAGCTTTCTCGTTAACAAGATATCTTTAGAACCACTCAACCTAGGCACACCAAACTTGAAGTGCACATCCATATGCTCGTGACCCAGAATCCTATTGAATCTGGACCCGATTGGGTGGAAACTTTGGTGGCCATCTTTAATTTATGCGAAACCATCACAGCTTTCTCGTTACCAACATATCTTTAGAACGACTTACCCTAGGCACACCAAACTTGCAGTGCACATCATTCATTTGTTCGTGACCCAAAACCCTATTGAATCTGGACCCGATTCGGTGGAAACTTTGGCAGTCATCTTTAATTTATGCAAAGCCATTGCTGTTCAGTGTGAAACTGGGTATAGATCATCGATTCATCAAGAAACTTTTAAGGTATGACCGAACCAGTTTCCCTGATTGGGTGGAAACCTTGGTGGTTGTCTTTGATTTATGCAAAATCTTTAATGAAGTATATCTGATACCATTTAAGTGTTCTATACGAAACTTGGTATACAGCATCGATGTATCAAGAGACTTGCAATGAATAACCACATCAGTTCCTCTGAGTGGCGAGAAGGATGGGCGGCCAGCTTTTATTTATGCAAAATCATTAATGATCTCTATCTCTGATACCATTCAAGTGCTTGATGTAAAATTTAATATTTATCATCGGTGCATCAAGAGACTTACAATGAATGACAGAAATGGTTTATCTGATTGGGCAGAAATCTTGGCGACCATTTTCAATTTATGTAAAATCATTAATGATCTATATCTTTGATACTGTTTTAGTGCTTCATATGAAACTATCAATCATCAATACATCAAAAAACTTACATTTAATGACAACCAGTTTTTCCATGTGGAAAACTTGATTGCCATCTTTAATCTATGCAAAATCTATACCTCTGGTACTGTTAAATTGTTTGATGCAAGACTTTGTATACATCATCAATACATCAAGAGACTAACAATGAATGACCGAACTGTTTTCTCTGATTGGATGGAAACCCTGGCAGCCATTTTTAATTTATGTGAAATCTTTGATGATCCATATGTCCTTTGATACTGTTCAAGTGTTCATTATAATACTTGGTACACGTCATCGATAGATAAAGATACATCAAGACGGAAACCTTGGGGCCATTTCTAATTGCAAAATTGTTATTAATCTGTATATTTGTCACTTGACTGCTTGGTGTTCCTGACATCTTGAAAGTAGTATGGTTCAAATTGAATGCATTAAGAATGGCTACCGCCGAGGGTGGGATTACACTATCTTAGTATAGCACAGATTCTCGTACTGAAAGCTGATCTGATCATCAGAGGGTTACTGTATGTTCACTTTCAAGATTACCTGTGCTGTGCAGTCGCTTTCAAGACTACCGATCTGGTACCTCTTATTCTCGTGGGCGACCCGTTGTTCGAGTGGCTTTTGCCGACATAGTGCTGCGATTGGGTGCCTTACTCTGGTGGTTGCCAGTTCGAATCCGACTTGGTACTTGGCTAATTTTCAGCACTAGAATCTGTGCTTTACTATGATAATGTAATCTCAAAATAATGAAAATACTGTTAAGAGTATTTTTTGTTTGGGTGGTGGTTATTATTATTTGTGGTTGGATAGTCTATGAAGACAGTATTAAATATGTAGACTTTTATTGTTGAGAGCAGACCACATCCATTTGGGAATCCCAGACTTGCACTTTAATTGAATATAATCCTTAAACAATTAGATCAGCCCCAATAACAGGACACGCAGTGGTCGAAATTTGAGGGTTTTTTGCCTTAGCCATTTGGCTACCAGACATAACAAATTATTCACTAAGTTGGCGAGGAGATAATTTTTTCACTCGCCGAAGGTTGAGCTACATAGTGATCATGCAATTGCCTCAGCTGTGCTATTTCACTGTGTTGGTAGAGCAAGAATGCTTGTAGTAGGTTATCTCCCTTGACAACCTATTAATAGCTGCAGCTGTCCCAGGTAGAATAGCCATTTCGACTGGCTATTTATGCATTGATGCTAAATTTTTGTTTGCCATGAAATGTTTGAAAACGTAAGAACAATTTCGTTTCTTTTCTTCTTGACTCTCATATACATCTCAATGACGATTATTCTGCTTCAAAAGCCAAGAATCTCCTCAATGATCTGGGCAATAAGATATATTCATCAAACCAGACACATGGTTAGTTTCACTCCACTGGACTGAGTAATTCTCAATTCACTTCGTTCATACCCGAGCTTGAAAGATTGGATCAAACAAGACATTATTGTCAAACTCCAAAGTGTGCATATATACACCACATTGACACAGTTCCGTCATTATATTAATAAAGGTATATCACTTCGATTCACTGGCAGCCATGCTTTAGCTGCATTGACTCTAATCCGAGACCTCTGAACCCCCTGTGCCGTTTTAGTGCCCGTTAATTTTATCATTAAACTCAAAGAATTCATCCGCATGAGTCTGGGGAATGCATGATAACGGGAGCACCTAATAAATGACTGCAAATATTTGGAGCATGATTTCGAGCATAGTACCTGAGCCATTCGGTTTGTGCTTGTTGGTGCAAAAGCCATTCGTCGGTGATGGCTCGGTTTCTCTTTGAAAGTACATCACCCTCGTTTCTTGAGACAGCGGGAGGTTCGTGGATTTGTGGACTCGTGGCAGTTTCGGTGATGATTGCTGCAGGTCAGTGGTTAAAAAACCCGGCGAGTGTCGTTTGTCTAAAAGCCATCATGCGGCAGAAGATAGGCCTACATGTACATGCAGTACCAAGGATTCAGAATCCGACAACACGTGGTAGCTATAAATAAACTCCGGCTCATGATACCATAACAACATGCACTCAGTCCATCAAGGTCGCACATGTTGGGTGCACTCAGTGGTCAAATTAAATTACAGCAACACATGTCGACAAGCAATGCTGAGAGAGAACAAATAGAATCATTTGAATGGGCTGGCTACACTCTAGACAGACACGTAGCACTGGGCAGGTGGCGATAAATGATACTGGAGGACAACAATTTATTCGACATTTGGGCAACAACTAGAATTTTCCTGTCGCCATATATGCGACCAGAGGGAATTTTTATTCGCCGAGTTCTCATTTCTATTCGCCGTTGGCGACAGGGCGAGCGTGATTTTCGACCCCTGACACATGGCTTCCTGAATGATTTCTGGTTCATTTTCTGGCCTCTTTCGTATCTCTTCAGCATGGGTGTTGTTTTAATATGATTACCGGTGTAAATAGTGTAAACATGGATCAAATTATCTGACTATTCAAAGGAAGGACCATCATGCTTACATTTATGATCATTTTGACAAATTCAGTTTGAAACTAGTCCAGTTATCATTGATTAAATATATTTCCTAAGTTGAAGAGATAGAAAAGAGACCAGGAGTAGGAACCGCAAATCATGTGAGGAGCCATGCATCGATGCACATGCCATGGCTATTTTGCAGATATAATTGTTTAAGAACTAATTGCAATTAAAGTGCAGGTCTGGGATTCAGTAGAGATTACATTAACTACACCCTTGCAGCAATTAAAGGTAAACTGTGTTGCTATATTATACTTGCAGGTTGGATTATGTGGGAGAACAGGGAGTGGAAAGTCAACACTTGCTCTGTCTCTCTTCCGAATGGCGGACATCTGTGAAGGAACAATCCGTATTGATGGGAAGGACATCTGTCAAGTACCACTAACCACTCTACGATCATCAATTACCATCATACCTCAGGATCCACTCCTCTTCTCTGGCTCTGTCAGGTACAATGGTTCATGTATATGGGTAATTGTCACAGGGGCCAAATATTTCACCCATCTTTGAAGGATTTGTATTTTTACTTCTAGATGCATTTTTCATGGGAAAACTCTGACCTTGTCTGTCCACTTTGCCACGTTTAGTTGTTCTCTCATATATTTGTCAAGTTGAGGTGGTAAGTCTTGTGGTAATACATGTGAACAGTAAAATCATCAATAATGCAGACTACATTGATATGTTTAGTGTCTTCGATTGATAAGAATGTAATGTAAGAGGTAACGTTTCCATCTGTATTTTCAGGTACAATTTAGATCCAGAAGGGAAATATGATGATGGGAAGATTTGGCAGGTCCTGGAAATGTCTCAGTTGAAAGAAACAATTTCTGGGTTGACAGAACAATTAGGTAATTATAAATCTATACAGGCAGATGCATGGCTTCTTTCTGCTGATTCAGCTTTGCAATCACCTCAGACATTTTCATGTACCACCATTGTTTTCTTATTTAGGGTTGGTTGGAGCCCTCGGTGGCCGAGTGGTCTAGCTAAGGCGCTTCGCTGGTGATCGCTATAGCCTCACACCGCTGAACCAGCACGGGTTCGAGCCCAGCTGGTCCATGTGTGAACGTTTGTCAGTTACTTGCTGATGGGCGGTGGTTCTCTCCGGGTACTCCAGCTTCCTCCACCAACCAAACTGATTGTCACCATACAAGTGAAACAACATTGAGTGTGACATTAAGCCAAATCCCCTCTCCTTATTTAGGGTTGTTCCAGAAAAGGGTACAGGGGGAGACTATTTCTTCTGATAGCAATTACCCATTTATCCTATCTTCCTAATGTTAAATGACTGTATACCAACCGCCACGCATATACCACAGAACTGAGGAATCTCCCCCCCCCCCCATCCCATGTACTTTTCTCTGGAACAGTCCTTAGCAATATCGTGATGCTGTAATTGCTGCCATATGTTGGTGTCAATAACTTATTGTTTTCCCCCTAATGTGTCCTGCTGTGGGATATGGAATTATATTCTCTCCAAGTTTGTCACCATTTGTATGTCAGTCCGTCTAATGCCAGATAAACATCTGAAACAGCTGGTAGTCGCCAATATCACATCTTTTTAATACATGTATCTCATATTGACTTCCTCAGATACCATTGTAACTGAAGGTGGAGAGAATTTCAGTGTAGGACAGCGACAGGTTGGTTTAACAAAGTCTTCTGTCTGTCAAACCTGATTAGAGCATTTCCACAAAGTGGATGCTCTTATGTTTTCATGAGAAACGGCTCCGCCGGATCCGCCGCTACCGCCGCGACTTTAAACCGTTAAATATTTCTGGGTCAGACTTTGTGTGCTATCTCCTTAGGGCTGGGGAATTTGTCTGGTTGTGTTTCGATATCCGCTGCTCACCACTATGTGGCGTTGTAGTCAGAGCATAGGTAAACCTTTCTCTGACGATTTCGTCTGAACGGCTGGTCTGATTTCTTTGAAATTTTATTACAATGGTCTTGAAGGATGGTCAATGTGCTGAAAAGGTTTTGGTGTAGCTGGCATAACTGTAAAGGCAAGTTTTTTGCGTTGCAAAAAAAAAAGTTTTTCGTGAAATGAAAATTTGTCAATTCGTTTGGAGAAATATTTAAAAACTGTTCTATTCTAGGTTGCAAAGCATAAATATAGGATTGCCGACATGATAATTCCCTTTCAGTGCGAACCAAATTGCCATGTACATGAAAAATCTCATTTATCTGACTTAACGACAAAACCGCTATAACCATTATCATGATTAAAGTTTTTTCCATTGAACTCTTTATGTGCCATCTCCCTAGGGCTTTAGATCTCACCCGCTTGTTTTTTGTGGCGTTTGGTCGTCACTAGGTGGCGCTATAGACATGAATGCAGGTAAACATGTGTAACATCATAGCTTCTGAACAACGTGTTTGATTTCCATGTAATTTGGGTATAATGATCTTGCAAGATAGGCAAAGAACTGACAAGATTTTGGTGGTGTTGGCGAATCATTTTTGCATTTCAAAATAAGATTTTGTTTTCACAAAAATGGAAATTTGCCTCTAAATCAGGGAAAAGTAATTCTATTTTGCTGAACATGATCATAACAATCCCAGTGTTATAATTTACATCTCTTGTAAGCCAAATGGCCATTTTTGTAAATATATGAAATTTTCATGACTTGAGTCTATCTACATTCCCCAGGCCTCATCTGAGGATTTTGCTTTATCATGTAGGTTTGTGATACTGTTCATCATTGGGTGGCACTATAGACAGTAAATGTTTTAAACACAAATTATTGGCATTTCATCTGTTTATGAAGTTTATTATTGTCAGACAGACAAAGGACTGAAAGTTTTTTTTTTTTTTTTTGATTGAAATTGAAGGGCCACCTCTCGTACGGATTTTGCAGCCCATCAACATAATGCTTGATTTATGTCTCATACATTCTTGTTTACAATTACTAATTTTATTAACATTATGGATTAAAAATGGATTGAAAGGACATTGGTGCTGTTAGCGCTGGCATAATCATGTGGCATAGGGTAAAGTCAGCTTAATATATCTAAATCTAGGCTACAACAACCCCTGCTTACACACATAACTAAAATGCAGTTAGAGGAACTATGCTGCCATCAGTGGATGGTCAGTATTGAGAATTTAAGGATTCAAGTGAGCTTGAAGTCAGGCCATTTTGGTCAAATAGACATACTGTAACGCTGATGTTTTGCTTTACCTTTCAGGCCTCATATTGAGGCCTGTATGTTGACCATTCTGGTAATAAAACCTGTAATGGTTGACTTATTGCATAATGCAATTTACATTGGACGAGTAGCCCACTTGTGTCAATAAAGTAAACACTTCATTTCCAGAATTAGTGCTATTTCTCTCTCCATTACTGATATAATAATTTGATCCTGTTCGCAAGTCCATTTCTTTAGTCTCCAGTGGCTTTGAAGCCCTGGGCTTCCAGATGTCTGGGGATGCATTCTGGTCAGTTTTCAATGAATAAAATCACAAATTATCACTCAGTTAATGCTCATTTTTATCTCGCCTTACGAAGTAAAGGGGAGATATTGTGAGGGGGGGAAGAGGATGTCGTCGTCTGTGTCCCCTGCCTGGAAATGATAAGGTTTTTGGTTTAGCAAATTAAAAAAAAATCTAGAAAAATTAGAAAAAATATTAAAAAAATATAAAAAATATGGGGGGTGGATATGCCACCTGGGGGTACTACCCCTGGGGTGCTCCAATGTTAAAATCCCTATGATAAGAGTTTTGCATTTAGCTGAAGTGCACATGTACATCTGTACTTAGAAAGTTTGTTGCAGTTGTCAGCTGTCATTGGATGATTATGAAACTTGGTACACATGTTTCTTATGATTAGAGGATGTACCTGTGCTATTTTTGAGAAGAAATATTAATTTTTCTCCAAATTATGGCAAATGAATGAGTTTTCTGTTTAGGTAAATTGTACATGTAGGCCTCTATATGTATACATGTACATGTACATGGTGAGTTTGCTGCAGTTGTCAGCTCTCATTGGATGATTATGAAACTTGGTATACATGTTTCTTATGATTAGAGGATGTACCTATGCTATTTTTGAGAAGAAATATTAATTTTTCTCTAAATTATGGCGAATGAATGAGTTTTCTGTTCAGATAAATTGTACATGTAGGCCTCTATATGTATACATGTACATGTACATGGTGAGTTTGCTGCAGTTGTCAGCTCTCATTGGATGATTATGAAACTGGGTACACATGTTTCTTATGATTAGAGGATGTACCTGTGCTATTTTCGAGAAGAAATATTAATTTTTCTCCAAATTATGGCAAATGAATAAGTTTTCTGTTTAGGTAAATTGTACATGTAGGCCTCTACATGTATACCTGTACATGTACATGGTGAGTTTGCTGCAGTTGTCAGCTCTCATTGGATGATTACAAAACTTGATTAGAGAATGTACCTGTGCTATTTTTGAGATGAAATATTAATATTTCTCCAAATTATGGCAAATGATGGAGTTTTGCGTTTAGCTGAAGTGCACATGTACATCTGTACACCACAGTTTGCTACAGTTGTCAGCTGTCATTGAATGATTATGAAACTTGGTACACATGTTTCTTATGATTAGAAGATGTACCTGTGCTATTTAGGAGATGAAATATTAATTTTTGTTCATACTTAGGGTTTTGTCTTAAGTAATCTGCCAATAATAATGTACATGTATAGATGTACACCTGTACATGAAAAGTTTTCTGAAGCTGTCAGCTTTGATTGGATGAGTTTGACACTTGCTACCCAAGTTCAATATGATTTGACGATGTGCATGTGCTATTTAAGAAATATGACATTAAATATGAATTTTTGTCCTAATTATTGCATTTTAGACTTTGTACCTTTCCATTGATAAGGTTTTTGTTGGGCAAAAATTTACATGTAGATCTGTACATGGAAAGTTTGTTGAACCTTTCGTGGGATGATTATAAAACTTGGTGGACATGTTTCATGTTTTCTTAGGTCACAGCTCTCCCATAGTAATCCCACACGGGACTGACCTATCCAGCTGTATTCCCAAATGGCATTGGCCTATCCAGCAGTAATGCCACACAGGACTGACTTATCCAGCAGTAATCCCAGACCGAACTGGTCTATCCAGCAGTAATCCCATTTGGGACTGGCCTATCCAGCAGTAATCTCACACAGGACTGACCTATCCAGCAGTAATCCCAAATGGCACTGGCCTATCCAGCAGTAATGCCACACAGGACTGACCTATCCAGCAGTAATCCCAGACCGGACTGGCCTATCCAGCAGTAATCCCACATGGGACTGGCCTATCCAGCAGTAATTCCACACAGGACTGGCCTATGCAGCAGTAATCTCACATGAGACTGACCTATCCAGAAGTAATATGACACTGGACTGCAATATGCAACAGTAATCCCACATGGCACTGACCTATCCAGCCATAATTCTACATGGGTCTGACCTATCCCGCCGTAATCCCACACAGGTTTAGCCTATCCAGCAGTAATCTCACATGGGATGGGCCTCCCCAGCCATAATCCCACACAGGATTGCCGTATGCAGCAGTAATCCCACACTGGACTGCCTATGCAACAGTAATCCCACACGGGACTGTCCTATCCAGCATTAATCCCATACGAGACTCATCTATCCAGCAGTAATCCCAGACAGGACTGGCCTATCCAGCAGTAATCCCACTTGGGACTGGACTATCCAGTAGTAATCCCACAGGGGACTGGTCTATTCATCAGTAAACACACGGGACTGGTCCACCCAGCAGTAATCCTACACAGGACTGGCCTATCCAGCAGTAATCTCACATGGGACTGACCTATCCAGCAGTAATCTCACACTGGACTGCTCTATGCATCAGTAATCCGACGGCACTGACCTATCCATCCTACATGGGATTAACTTATATACCAGTAATCCCACATGCATGACATGGGGCTGATGTTATTGTCCGTCCCAGATAATCTATTCCAGACATTATTGTCTGTTCCACATCACCTATTCCAGACCTTATTGTTTGCTCTACATGTATGCTTTCAATACTGCTGCACCTTCGGCGGATGACCCCGCAAGGCGAGATGTTGGGGTTCTCAGAACGCTTGTTTTTTTTAGTTTTATGTGGAGGTCCCCAGAATTTATTTGAAACTCGAGATGTGAAATTGCACATACTGCTGCATTTTGACAGCATAGTTACAAATGTTGATAATTATTTCTTGAACTGAAAAAGTAGAAAGATTTTTTAAGTGGAACTAATATATACCTGCTATATGGCACATCCCACCAGGGAAATATTTACATGTATATATCTAACTGAAGTAATTCATTGGAACCACTGATGATTTTCCAATAATAGAGAAGAAAAGCAACTCCAAGTAGGGATGACAATTTCATTCTGTATATTTCACTGTTAGTTATAGCGTCTTCAGCAGTGAACAAAGTTACAAACAGCTCCATACGCACAGTATGCAAGGCATAATGTGATCTTAGCCAATACACATTTATGAATAGGCGAGCCAATAAATTATGTCAGGCAGGTTGGACGGATATTAAAATGCTGTCAGTTTCAGAAATTTGTTGAATGTTAAGCGATGACCTGACAGCCATCTACAAATGGTGTGATTCAGGTAATACAATACACACTCTAATTGATGAAAACAATACATAATCTGCTTATCTGGCAAGAACTAAGTAAACTGTGCACAAATGAATAAAGTATGGTGATATAGTGGGTATGTATCTACATTGAATATTTCTACATGTCATGAAGTTTGGATAAGGACTGTCATTTTAGGATAATATAGGTATACTTTTCTTGGCAATCCACATCAGAATTGATGGAAACCTACAAATGTTGTAACTCTCATGTTTCATACAAGTTTGTATATTCCCATGCGAGTTACAACAGTTGTTGAGTGTGTATTGTAATACCTGAATCACACCATTTGTAGATCGCTGAGAGGTCATCGCTTAACATTTAACAATTTCTGAAAATGACGGCATTTTAATATCTGTCCAACCTGACTGACATAATTTACTGGCTTACATGTACCTATTCGTAAATGCGTATTGGCTAAGATCACATTATGCCTTGTATATATATATACTGTGCATATGAAGCTGTTTGTAACTTTGTTCACTGCTCAAGATGCTGGAACTAATAGCGAAATATACAGAATAAAATTGTGATCCCGGCGGCTACTCAGAGTTGATATTCTTCTCTATAATAGAAGTAAAATGGTGTGTTTTGGTGCATTTTGACAGAATATTTAGACTTTGAAGATGATATGCCCCATGTCATCTGTCTGTCGGTCTGTCTGTGTCTCTGTCTGCCCATCTTTCTTGTCATACCACATATGCAGCTGGTGATGGATCAGAAGCCTAATTATTGAAATTGACTGACCTTCACTGTTTTATCGAGGTCAAATTTATTATTAGAAAGGAGTGAAGATGGGCTCTCCAAATTCATCATAGTTTGTGCAATTGGTGACTAGAAGCCTATGCCAGTTGACAACCTATTTTCTCAAGGTTTTATACTTTATATTATGATATAACATGAAATATAGCTAGGCATTCTAAATTGATACCATATATGCAACTGATGATGGACCTGAAGTCAATGAATAGGACTGACATTGACCTATTTTCTCAAGGTCAAAAACTATGTTAAGTCACATGTTAACTGCCAAGATACACTCCAAATCTATTTGTTGTGGCTGTGATTGTCAGAACAATCTAGCGAATTTTGCATACATATGTGTTCCAACAGTCTCATGCTTCAACAGTAACTTAAATTATGCTGTATAGTCTGAGCTGTTGAAACATCCTCCATTTTCAGCTCTGACATACTGCATCGCTGTCGAAGTATGGTACCATGACAGAGTGATAGATCACAGTCAGTGAAGGTTCCTGATTTACATTGAATGTTATTATTGCCCAAGTAGTATTAGCAGCATTTTACAACAACAACAACAATTCTTTGACTTATAGTGAAAAATGCCCGTGAAAAATTATAGTGAAAGGTATTTATTTTTTGTTGTTTGGCATTTTTATTTGCTGGCATTGTTTCGGATAGAATACAGTAGCCTAATTCATACAATCAGGAATAAAAAGGGAGTTAAAGTCTTTATGTTCAAACTTTCATAGGAAATATAAAAATGGCAATTTGGCATTTTATTTTTATTCGATTTTTAAACAGGGAAGTTTCCCTGTTTCTTGCGATGCTAGGTGAACTGGCTTATGGGTAATTTCAGAGGTGCCATCTATCCAAGCGGTATGGTTTTCATTACAACACCCCTGCGCAAAATGAGAGAATGACTGAAACTTCCGCGTCACTCCGTTTATTGAACGCGATATGAAGTAGTTCCACCTAGTTTCGAATAATTTCTCTGAATTAATCTCACGACGAGCCGTTTCTAGGTGCAGATATTGAAGAATATGTCGGTTTCGTTTCCTGGATAACACTTTTGGTGATATCTTGTGAGATTTTCTTCGAAAAATTGTGTTTTATCTGTAAACTGGTCAATATGGCACAAGTCGAAGTCACGGAATATGCCGGAATATTTTCGGCTCTGATAGCCAATGAAATACACCGAATTGGCAAAATGACGTCATGTTTTAAGATCGGCTGAACCGCACTGCCAAAATTATAGTGCAGTCCCGGTGAGAGAGTTTGAAAAGGAGAAAGGAGGAGGCAGTTTCGTTTTCGTTCCATCAGTCGACTGGAGACAGGTCAGGGAAAAGGACTAACTGGGATATATATCCCAATTGGGATAAAATATCCCAATTTGGATATTTTTTTCATACTTCCATATTTTCAAGCTGGCATATTTTGCTAGTTCTCCTGTTCGTATAAAGACATACAACAGTGGTTAGTGATGGGAAGTATACTGCAACAACAAAATAGAAAAGTAATATTTGCAGGTAATTGAATTGCACAGAGAATAATGTGGGCGAGAAAAGGTGAGCAAAATTATACAATCGTATTGGAAGTTTTGTGAAGTAGATTCTATCTTGTTTTTGTAGTTTAAATGCCGAAATTCGACATTGCCGTTTAGTATGAAAATCTGTGAAAATATCTCGATTAGGATATATTTCAATATCCAAACTTTGATTTAATATCCCAGGTGGGATATATACCCCACTTAGTCCTTTGCTCTGACCTGTTGAAGTTGACAAAATAATTTTCCGTTTGGGCCAGGCAGTGGAGGTAAAATTAATTTTTGATGTTACAAATGGTTTTTACCCCTCGGCCAAATTTGGCCTAGGGGTATTGTCGTCATCATGTACGGCTGTCCGTACGTACGTCCGTCCGTCCGTTACCGCGATATCTAAAGAACCGTTTCATGCATGGCAACCAAACTTGTTACATCTATTTATCTTCACGTAAATCAGAAGCCTATCGAAAATGAGTCATCTCGGACAATATTTTGCAGAGTTATGCCCCTTTTTACAAATAAAAATCCATTTATGATTTGTTATTGTGATAATTTCAGAACTGTTCCATATACAACATCCTAACGTGATACAGTTGTTTCTCTTGACCTAAACTAGATGCCTATCGAAAATGAGTCGTGTCAGAAAGTATTTTGCAGAGTTATGCCCCTTGTCTAATAAAATCCGTTACCGCGATATCTACAGAACCATTTCATGCATGGCAACCAAACTTGTTACATCTATTTATCTTCACGTAAATCAGAAGCCTATCGAAAAGGAGTCATCTCGGACAATATTTTGCAGAGTTATGCCCCTTTTTACAAATAAAAATCCATTTATGATTTATTGTGATAATTTCAGAACCGTTCCATACACAACCAGGGGTTTCCTTAAGAGGCGGCGGGCGGCGGTTTTCGGCGGCTACTATCGCCGAAACCGCCGCCTACTTCGTCGGCAGCAAAAAAAAAAAAAAAAAAAATAACATGGGGTTGTTGTTGTTGTTGTCCGTGTTGTCGTTGTTGTAAACTTACTCACGTCAGCGTTTTATCGCAGTCAGCATTTCTTGTATTAAAGTTGATCTGTGCACATTTGCCTTTGTTGAGTTGTACTTTTTATTATGTCTGATTTCGCGAACTGAAAGTGAAACTGTCATGCTTACGTCTCTTGTCACCCCAACAGATCATGACCTACTGAAGGTCAAGGTCGTACACCGCGCGTGAATGAACCGTAGCTAAAGTATTCATGCCGCATGCACTTGAAATAGTAAACTGACAGCAGGGAATATACTATGTCCAAACGAAGTTCCAGTCTGACGTTGCATGGAGGCTTTTGGTTTTGGGGCAAAACGATCAAAAGGTAATAATAATTTTATTGTAGATTATCTGCAAGTATTCATGAAAGAATGCCTGGAACGAAACATGTGCTAGATTTGGCAGTACTGTCTTCGCCAGGCTATGGAATATTCTATTGTCTCCACTCCCCTCTAGAAAGGTTCTGGGTTACGTTCATTCTAAGTTTACGCCTATGACAAGGGGGGACAGGCTATTCACATTCCTGGTAATTTTAATGTGGCTGTCCAACGAGTTTTCAAGTTTCTAAAAATCAGACCTGCCCAGTGTAAATGTGAACATAACTCTCAGAAAGTGTGATTTTTTTTAACTAATTGATGAGAAATTTAGATGAAAGCACTGACCAAGGATCAGTTGTTTTGAGGGCCAAAATAGGCTTAGAATGCATCACAGAGCTTCTAGACCCCCAGAGCTTCTGGGGGCCTAGGCGGCCCCCAGACCCCTCGCCTTGAAAGCTACGCCTCGCTTCGCTCGGCATTAATAGCCTCCTACTTTTTGGAAACAACCTCCTACATTCAAAGATAAGGAAACCCCTGCACAACATCATAACGTGATACAATTGTTTCTCTTGACCTGAACTAGATGCCTATCGAAAATGAGTCGTGTCAGAAAGTATTTTGCAGAGTTATGCCCCTTGTCTAATAAAATCCACTAATTCCTATGTTAAGTTTGCATATAATTTCTATATCATGTTTGTATACTATCACATTTATTTATTGATTGGATGACTGATTTATTGATTTATTCTCTTACACAATGCGAAGAATGCCTGCAAATCTGTTTTGAAAATGACACTAGATGCCTATCAAAATGAGTCGTGTCAGAAAGTATGCCCCTTGTCTAACAAAATCCACTAATTCCTACGTTAAGTTTGCATATTATTTCTATATCATGTTAGTATACTATCACATTTATTTATTGATTGGATGACTGATTTATTGATTTATTTTCTTAGACAATGCAAAGAATGCTTGCAAATCTCTTTTGAAAATGACATACATGTCCCATTTAGTATACATGTACTGTATTTATCTAGCCATGTGTACTGTTGTTTTGGTGAGACACCAATACAGCTCTTTCAATTTATTCCAGAAACAAATTAATTTAAGGGGAGGAAAACTTTTCTTTTTTTTCAAAGAAAGTACACTTACAATACCAGGGGTAAATATTTCTTCCCACAAGCCAATCAATTGGTAGAGACACCCTTACATTATAATAGCTGGGGTTCAGAGCCGAGGGGTTTCGATAGCGCAGCTTCATGTTCTGTGTCTGTGATTTGAATTTTTTAGTAACGTAAGGGTATTTTTGCTGTGTGCAATTGCTGAATGTGATTTTAAAATAATTATTCGATGTACCGGCAGGCATACGTGTAATCTTGAAGAAGACCTCTAGGCTACTTATAGTATTTTCTGGTTGTCAATTGCCAAACAAATAAATGAATATGAATCAGATTCAGTGACTTTATTCTTGTACATGTCTACAATAACAATGTCATTGATCTTTGGCTGCAGGTTGCAGTGTGCATGAATACATAAACCATGAATGAATGCCGCTATGCATCCTGGGCAACACCGACCTCGGCAATATTGTAGGTTTACTGCCAAAATGTTATCTTGTCTAGTTCAGATAATATATAATTTTTAATCTTCGGTGTTGTGTTCTTTATCGGGGAACGGTAATTCCATTGGATCGTCAAACAATTGTGACAGCAGTTGAACGTCTCGACAAACTTGTTTCCATCTTCCACTGGTACCACATATGCAACTCTCACTTGCCTAGACTTTCTTTACAGTATTGATGAAGTCTCTTCAATAATTAGAGCTACGCTTCACAAATTCATACCACGTATGCAACGAGAGACACATCAGAAATATATTGAACAGGACCAATTCCGTCCCTGTTTTTTAGCAGCCTTGGATGCTTTCATTTAATGTTGGTGGACCCATGAAATGCAAAATAGAGTTGGTGTTGCCTCACACTGGGTTTCGCTCATTGGTAAAGAAATCTCTTCTCAGAGGCACTTCTACCGGGGATGATTCCTTATTGCTCATCCTCCAGGGGTATGTGCCCATCATAAAAAAAATTGCCACCACTTATAGGGGTTGTGCCCAAATTGGGGAGATCTACAGCCCTGTGAGTACCAAATTATGTGTTACAAAATTATCTGGGGAAATGCTCTTCGCCCGTGTTTCACACGAGCTTCCATTTATATCATTGTGAGTACCGTACTTTATTAATCCAAACAATTTTATTCTAAAAAGTATCTTGTTGCAATTTTATAGCGTCTATTATGTATAATACAGTTTCAGTACTGCTAAAATCCGGCTTTTGCGCTATTCCTAATGCCGGCTTCGGCCGCAAGGTGGGGCTAGCGCCCACTGCACTACGGTCTGTTCCGGTTAGGATGTCTGCTAATCTAAACACGTGCAGGAGGGATGGCGGGTATTGTATTTCGCCTCGTTTCATCAGATTTTCTCACTGATGGAGACGTCCTTGGTAGTTTTGGTAAGTATAGTCATCAAGTCTTATTTTTACTCTTTTGTACAAGCATAATAAGAGCCGCTTTGTCTACAAATTGGACAATCAAAGGTCATCGTTGTTGTTGTTATGAAACATAGTGGGTGGCTGGCAGTTCAGCCTGATTAAACCACACTCCACTAAAAACAATCAGCAGGGGCCAGTTTGTTTGATCAAGTACTGTGAGAAATAATCGGATTATTAGTTAACCTGACTACCATGTAGCCGTTAATGTAGCTGTATGATTATAATGTGATAAACAAGCACCCAACCCGCCTCAGTTGGAACTGCTGGTAGTGTTTCATAATTTTATTGTGAAAAGACACACAGAACAGGAAATTAATGTGCCATGTGTCATCTAACTTCTCATAAATACAGAGGAAGTAGTTTTTGCACTAATAGCTACTTTTTATACGCCCGCCAAAAGGCGGACGTATTATGTGATGGCGGTTTCCGTCCGTCTGTCCGTCCGTCGTCCGTCCCTCGTGTCCGGTCTATATCTGGGACAGTTTTCTATCTACAATTCTAATTTTTGGTGAGTGGATACCCTATGGGGAGACGATGTGTCGCGTACCAAAATGAAGGTCAAGGTCAGAGGTCAAAGGTCACTGTTGCCTAACATCAGGAAATCATTGATCATTGACAGTTTTCTATCTACAGTTTTAATTTTTGGTGAGTAGGTGCCCTAGGGGGGAACGATGTGTTACATATGAAATGTAGGTCGAGGTCAGAGGTCAAAGGTCAGTCTGACGGAAAAATCAGGAAATCATTAAAAATTTCATTTTTTTTGTGAGTGGATTCAATAGGGGGAAATGAGGTGTCGCATACCAAAATATAGGTCAAGGTCGAAGGTCAAAGGTCACTGACCCAAAAATGTGGAAATTATTAAAAATAACATTTCTTTGTGTGAGTAGATACATTAGGGGGACACAATGTGTCACATATCAAAATGTAGGTCAAGGTCAAAGGTCAAGGTCACTGTTACCCCAAAATCATGAAATTGTTAAAAATCATGATTTTTTGAGTCCATTGAGAAATTACGGGTAGCCGTTTTGTCATGTACCAAAATTTAGATCCAGGTCAATAGTCAAGATCACTGTGACATCAGAATCAAGGTCAAAGGTCAGTGTGACCTAAAAATCAGGAAATCATTAAAAATTACTAATATTTGGTGAATGGATTCAATAGGGGGAAATGAAGTGTCGCATACCAAAAATTAGGTCAAGGTCAAAGGTCAATGTGACCCCAAAATCAGGAAATTATTAAAAATGATGTGTCACATACCAAAATGTAGATCAAAGGTCAAGGTCACTGACCCCAAAATCATTAAATTTGTCCATTGAGAAATTACAGGGAGATGGTTTGTCATGTACCAAATTTAGGTCAAGGTCAATAGTCAAGGTCACTGTGACTCCAGAATCAAGAAATCTTTGAAAATTACTTTGTTTTGTGTCCGTAGATTCATTAGGGGGACATGATGTGTCACATACCAAAATGTAGGTCCAGGCCGAACGTCCAGGTCACTGTGACCCCCAAATCATGAAATTCATAAAAATCATGATTTTTTTGTGTCCATTGTCATTGATACATTGACGGAAGACGAAGTGTTGTGTACCAAAATTTAGGTCAAGGTCATAGGTCAAGGTAACTGTGACCCCAAAATCAGGAAATCACATTTTCATATGCATGTCGAAGACGAGGTCATGTAATGTGATGTTGCGTTCTGTCCATTCATCCATTAACATTTGTTGTCCATGCGATATCTCTGGTTTCAAGGTATGGAATGGTACCAAACTTTGAGTATCAAGTATCAAACTGAATCAAGTGTAGCTGACCATATGTGTTAGGTTGGAATATTCAGAGTTCTCTCCCCTACATGTATATGGCAGTCATCCTGTGGAGTTATCTCCCATAGTTGAAAAAGCTACATTTAGTTAAACTGTTGTGAAATAAAAACCATACATTTAGTAATTTAACGGGGAGAGGGGTCCTTTATGAACTTCATACCTCTTTATTAACTCAAGAACAAAGGTTTACTTCATCACTTTCTTCTTTCTTCATGAAAAATTATCTTGTCTGAAAGGATTTCATTTGCAGGAAAACTACTATTTTCTTGTGTTTGACTATTGTCGATTTCAGTCTGGGATATGTGAGCTCTCGGCTCTTGCTTCAAGGTCAACTAGTTACCAAGAGTTAAGCTCGTTTTAGTTTATCATTCAATATAAGATGTTATATATGTTACATTCTCAGAAGCACAAAATTGTAGGCTAGCTACCAATTGGAATCAAGGCTATCAAACAAACTTGAAATTTGGACCAATGTAATTCCAGATACACGGGCGTATAGTGAAGCCCCTTGGGCTCTTGTTAATAAAGTTACTATTCCCCATGCATTGTTATGCCTATTTTAAGAGCTAAAGCTGGAATTTCTAGAGTCTTACCTATGAAATATGATGTCAGTCTGGAATAATCCTCGATTGTAGTCCATAAGTTGACGACAGAATTTCCGGGGAAAGTGGCGTGCGCGCCATTTTGTTGTGAAAAGGGCGAGTAGGATTTCATCATAAAAACTTGTAATGGGCTTCTGGTCCGGAGATTATTGTTTCCGTATAAGGATCAGGGCCTTTTCCACAAAGTGGCTGGAGATCTAGGCTTGATTTGATCAGATCAATGAGAAATTAATTTGTTCTGGAACGTACTGGGTAAAATTTATCGCCTGAAAATTAGTGTTACGGCTGCCATGTCTTGATTTGTACTTCGCGGAATTATTGCATCAGCCAAGTGACGTCATGCAAGTGACGTATATCAGTGACGTGTTAGTTGGCAAATTGCCAGATAATAGGGTATAAATAGTCGAGCCGCTCAATATGTCGGGCAGATGATCTCGGTGGTCAAGCCGTGAACATCTCCGTGGCGCTTATATAGTGTTATATAACTGGTGCATAAATTAACCTAATAAGCATATTGTAAGGATAAATGATAAATTGTGGATTTAAATACTATTTAGTTAAATGTTATTTAATTAAATAAAAGAAACAGATCAAGGCACAGATCACAGGAGAAGACTTAATTAAGACAGTTTAAAAATTCTATCTTGTTAGTTAACTGATCCTGTCGGGATTTGTCAGTACAGACAAGATGACAGATCAGTGAGAAGACAAAGAACAAGACAAAGAACAGGACAAAGAAACAGATCAAGGCACAGATCACAGGAGAAGACTTAATTAAGACAGTTGAAAAATTCTATCTTGTTAGTTAACTGATCCTGTCGGGATTTGTCAGTACAGACAAGATGACAGATCAGTGAGAAGACAAAGAACAAGACAAAGAACAGGACAAAGAAACAGATCAAGGCACAGATCACAGGAGAAGACTTAATTAAGACAGTTTAAAAAATTCTATCTTGTTAGTTAACTGATCCTGTCGGGATTTGTCAGTACAGACAAGATGACAGATCAGTGAGAAGACAAAGAACAAGACAAAGAACAGGACAAAGAAACAGATCAAGGCACAGATCACAGGAGAAGACTTGATTAAGACAGTTTAAAAATTCTATCTTGTTAGTTAACTGATCCTGTCGGGATTTGTCAGTACAGACAAGATGACAGATCAGTGAGAAGACAAGGAACAAGACAAAAGTCGGGACAAAGAACATGATAACAAGTTAATCAGAAGTGACTTTAATAAGCATTATAGTTTCACAGGACTGAGAATAGAATCTTTGACATAGGATAATTCATATCGAAGCGCCCGGGGTGTTCAGTTGGTAAATCTGAATTTATTCTTTGATAATAAGTTAGGTTGTTTAGAAGAAAGATCTAGAAATTCCAGCCATAACTTCATTTATTTCTAAGACGCGAAGTTCTATTTATACATTGCTCGCACTTTTGCTTACAGATTCATCCCAGGTAAACTCCACTGAGGGCTATTTCTCTTCTATCAAGACTATTTGCTCCAAACTGAGATACTGCCTGAACATATATAACCTTTGAAGTTCTCGTTTTATTGAAAATAAAATTCACTTGTTCATTGTTTAATTCACAAACATTGTGTGGACGTCTATTATTAACATTTCTTATACAATAGTAAGATTTGTTATTATTCTAGCCGAGACTTCGAAGCTTTTGAAGTTACAGATTTAAGAGTTTTCCTTTCTTCTACGAACTCATCTATAGCGGCACCTTCGGAGTGATAAAACTTTTGGCCATTTGAAACGTTACCAAGTGCAGGACGAAATTCTAGATATTTCCAGAGGGTAAATATCGTTGATAGTTTTTCAGGTACAGTAGCTTGATAGGAACTGACGAGAGTTTGAATTCTCATAGATTCAAGGCTACTTGTATATAGCACCCCGTGTAAAAACCGCTACAATATATAGTTTCTATCCGATCTAATGAAGAATATATAGTTTCCTTCCATACAGTTTCCGTCAGATCTAATGAAGAATATATAGTTACCATCCATATAGCTTCCGTCAGATCTAATGAAGAATATATATAGTTACCATCCATATATAGTTTCTATCAGGTCTAATGAAGAATATATAGTTTCCTTCCATACAGTTTCCGTCAGATCTAATGAAGAATACATAGTTACCAGCCATTTACAGTTTCCGTCAGATCTAATGAAGAATATATAGTTACCTTCCATATAGTTCCCGTCAGATCTAATGGAGAGTATATAGTTAACATCCATATAATTTCCGTCAGATCTAAACAAGAATATATAGTTACCATCCATATATAGTTTCAATCAGATCTAACGAAGAAGGATATATTGCTACCATCCATATATAATTTCCGTCAGATCTAACGAAGAAGGATATAGTTACCATCCAAATATAGTTTCAGTCAGATAAAACGAAGAAGTACCAGAATATATAGTTACCATCCATATATAGTTTCGCATCTGTCCATAATGGCTTATCAAGAAGGAGAGAGAGAGAACTAAAGTTGAATGTCACGTTCAGCAATATTTCAGCTATATAGCGCCAAACAAATCTCCAAGCATTCCAACAAACACAGGTCAACAACCCAGCAATCTAGAAGTAATCAACACAACAAACCAAAAAAACATGCACATGCACTAAAACTTATGCAACAAAATGATTTCTTTCAAATAACCTAATATACAGTCTTCTTTCACATCTTCTAAAGTAACTGCTTGGTAAAACGAATCTGTTAAAATCTGCATAGCCGATCAGAACATGTTTCACCGAGAGATCCTCGCGACATGGAATACACATTGAGGCCGGCTCCCTTTTTAGTAAATGTTCGTGAGTTAATCGGGTATGGCCGATTTTGCTTCGCTTAAAAACCAAAACATTCAGGCGTCACCCAATGCCAGGCTTATCAAGAAACGTGAACACGATGCAGTTTGCCAGAGAAAATACTAGGTAATAATAGTCGCATGGAAAAATGAAGCTTATGGTGATCATACAAGTTTGGATTCTTGGTGCAAAAAGTGCACACGGACACTCTTCGTATAGTCGACGACTCCTTATAGCGCCTGCACCCATTTAACATGGATATTATTGATGAGGAATCCAAGTCAATTTTCTGTAATCATTAATACCATCTAATGCCTACAAGCTGACCAAACTGGCTGCTATACTGTCCAAACCTGTCAAATTATCCTGTCAACATCAACAATATCCTATAATCGTTATAAACAATCACATCCTGACCTTGTATATACAAGAAGCACTTCGAATGTTTGACTTCAAGCCATCTGAAATATTCCCCACTCTACGGTATATTTGTCTAAGGAAGCTGGCTCACTCGGTATCTATCGATTCTACCGTTCAACAATCTGTATATAATATGGAGAGAAATGCGACGGAAAAGATTAGTTGGTTAAATCTCTAAGGACACAGGTACGAATCATTTCTACAGCGAAGTAAAGCAGACATGTTTTGGCAAGTTCTGTTTGTCATAGCTACAGCAGCAGTGTCCAGCTCAGATGGATGCAGCAAGTTTTGTCCGTGTCAGAGAGAAATTGAGTCAATCTCGTCCCGTCTCGCCAATCGCGAGAGGACAGAGGAGACTCTGGTAGCTGACTTGGCCCAAAATCTTGAGAACATCAGCCAGGCTGTCGGAGATCTGTCAGAGGGTGTCGCCGAAGTCCGACAGCTGAAGGTGTCACTGGAACAACTGAACGAACGTGTGGAGGGAGTAGCAAGACATTGTAAGAATAATATTATTAAGTTTATTTCAAGGCAAATAAGCAGGTTACCATTGCAACAAACGATGGTTCTGTTGTCTAGTCTTTCAAATAATCACCGGCTGAGTGCAAGGAGAAGTAAATGCCTTCTCAGATGTAATGCATTCTATCACATTGTATACTGGTAAGCACGTTAATATTTATCTGGTTTCTGTACATATTTCGAATAATTACTCTGTATTTCTTATTTGTAATCCTAGTAGATAGAAAGAGCCTAAAATATGTTTTCACCAATACATAATATTGACTATTTGACTATGTTTCAGTGACCGGGCTACTGGCACAAGAAACAAATTGTACCGAAGAGGAAGTCGACACACAGCCACAAGAAAGTATGTTGCTAGTATCACCAAAGTGTTTGAAAATTCATGCACAATTTACGCAGCTACTTTGTAACATTGTTGAGTCTCGTCACTGAGTCTGAATGCTTTGAGAAGGGTACGTCAGAGCTGCAATACCTCATAAAGGCATAGAAATGGCCAATCCTCTTCTGAATGATGAGCAACTAAGTACATAAAGGAGAAAATATTGTTATATTCTTTATGAGATAATTACACAGCGGAAGTTTACATTCATTTTTTATTCACCAGGTCCCAAGCAATGTCCCTCTGGATGGGTGTCACACAACGGCTCCTGCTATTACTTTCAACTCACCAAAATCAGGTTGACCTTCGTCACAGCCCAGCAGCAGTGTGACAACAAATATCCAGGAAGCAATCTGGTTGCCATAGAAACAAGAGACGAGTTCAACTTCCTCAAGGGATACCTGAATCAGAAACAGTGTAAGTATAATCCCCTGTTCTTCGTTTTTTTTTGGAATGTAGATACATTCAGATTAAGATTGCGTTTCATCAACATCTGTGGCTACCTGGGCACAAATTTAAATTTAATTTTTCCACTATAAAATTACAAATCCTTAAACGTTTTTTCGCGAATTTGGTATCTCGTTACCTTGCATCAACCTACACTCATATGAGGACAGGCCTTTAACCAGATTCTTTTACAGACAATGAAATCAGTACAACTTGAGATTGTTCCCAAATAGTATGTAGATACTTTGTAACAAGATGCAACTGCAATCGTATTGCAAGTTCATCTATTAATGGTTATAATACAAATATTCAGGTGAGTGGTGGTTCTATATACCCACAATATAAAGCATAACCTTACAATATCTAAGGTACAAATTGAGCTTTAGAGCCTCTGTCGTTCACACAATGCTACATTAATAGAGTCTCGAGGTAAAGTTTACTTTTCAAGGGTCACCGGTCAAAATGCAAATAATCAATATCTAAAGGGCAAATTGAGCTAGAATCGCTATATCCTACTATGCCGGCTGATGTGACTATTTAGATAAGATTCACATGGCACTGACCGTGACCTATTTTCATAGGTCACAAACTTGCGAACACAATCCCTAAGAAGATTTGGTGCAATGATGCTCTCGGTGCATGCTGACCGGACTGACCTTGACTTATTTGCAAATTGGCAATAGTTACTTTGTGAAATAAACATTTACAAAAGTGCAAAAGTTATCATAATATTGACATATATAGTTACTCTGTACAAATATAACCGTAAGGGCAGGTAATTTTCCGAATTACATTCATATTTACACGGTGGAATAAACAACTACAGATGTAGAAGTTAATTACCATAATAGTGATAATTGCTATGTACGAAAAAAAACACCGTATATTGGCAGGTAAGTTACCAAAATATAATAATTTACTCTGTGAAAGAAACAGCTACGGAGGGTATCATAATTGGACATTTATATTTACTCTGTAAAAAACAACTTCAGAGGGAGATATAAGTTTCCGTAATACGACAGTTATAATTGTCCATTACAAAAATAACCCAAGAGGTAGGTTACCAGAGTATGGGAGTAATTACTCTGTTAAAAAAATATGCATGGAGTGATAATTGTATTTAAATTACGTTGCGGTGTTTTCCAAAATCCCGTCAACAGAGATTAAAGAACATTCTTTTGACCAACTGGACTTATAAGAAGTCCATAGAGGTTGGTTTATGAATTATAGTTAGCCTACCATCTTCGTGTCTCACAAATTATTGTCTTACCTTTCACCTTGTCGGTCCCTCTTCCCAGGTGAACCCATGAACTATTTTATGTAGACTGTGCTGAAACTCTGTTGGCGGATCGGGTAAAGCAAAGAACATGAGCCTTAAAATCGGCAGTGTGAAAGTTTTAGTAACCGGTATTCCCCATGTAATCAAGCTTAGCTTCATTCAGCATCAGAGTCGTCTTGCTAATGCAACTAAGATTGTATGAATAGGCATCTCTTCCACGTCTGAACCATATAAAAATACATAAAATAAACAACGTGCACTTTCTAAACACTAGGAGATCCGATTTTGACGCATGTTACGGTCAACATACGTTTAGTTTCTAAAACTAAGTACGTTTAGAAAGGTGATGATGCTACAAACATACGATCACAGTGTGCGATTTTGGATTTACTGTGTATCTTAAACAGTAGCTTTATACACTTATTTGCAATACTAACGTAAGATGTGATCCATTAGAGCCTCTCCTATCATCTGACATCTGCCTCGGATACCGTCCTAGATAGATTAACTTGCAAATGTTAGAGATTGTAAATGTATTTTAAGTGGGTGTTAAATGTCGGTAGATGATTTTTATATATTTATATTGCTCTCCCCACCCCATGCACCGACAGTTCTTCAACCTTCCGACAAAAAAGGGTCTCTGTCTCCAATGGGCGTTTTGATACCCTTTTTATTTTTTGTTTCATGTCACCCCCAATAACTCCACATCTATGTTGACAAAATTTTCCGACCTTTATACCTAATCTGACATTGAATGCACCTTTCACTTCCCATCTTTCTCCACGTCTAGGATACCCCTCTAATACAATCTTATCACATGGGGTCCAAATTGACGTAAAGTTCTTTATTGCAGATTGAACTTTAAAACTATTTAGATTCTTTCTTCAGGTGATTCGCTTCAGTGTAATATTTAAGCTTCAAAATCTTGTTATTAGTGGCCTGTTTGCCTGTCATTTAACACTTGTGTCATTACATACCAGCACTGCCGAGATTATCATTATCAATCTAACAGGCCGTTTTAATGGTGAGCAAGTGAATATATGACGACGTTTGGCTCCTCTTCTTTTTCACACACGGATAGGGCCCTATTCCTTTTTACACCCAGGTCCCGGGTGGAGTCCTATTCCTTTTCACACCCGGGAACCCCACGGGTATCCCAGTTAGCCAGTTAGTCGCCTCTTACGATAAGGTGCTGAGGCCTATTCTTACCATCACCTGGGGTGCGCACAACGACAACACAGGTCACCCCCGGAAGCCCCACGAGGTCCACTTTGATATTGATTCCACTAGCTTAAAGTTAAAAATCGTTTATTAAATCGTTCAAATCGTTTATTTCCGGAAAAGTATTGACCATGGAGATTGGAAATTTGGTCTGATTATTCTCAACTAGATGAGGAAAAACGCTGTGCCTAGAAAATAGAAAAAAAGTTAAGATCGTTTAATAATTACCTCTAAACTATAAATATGGATGTCGGGACAAGATTCAAGCGGAACTCTGCTCAAAATACCATCTATAGGAATTGATAAAACTAGCCATAGGAGATCAAGGTCCAGGTCAATACCAACGGCATACGCCCTAATACATTTCACAAAGAAACAAAAAAACACCTAAATTTCGCATAAATGCTGGTCAACATCATAAAGTTGTGTTGATAAATGACTTTGATCAAGCACAACAAGATCAAACACTGTCAGCTTTGAGTCAAATTCCACGCTGACCCAAACTTTTGTGGTCGTTTTGACCCAATAATTTTGGGTAGGTCACGTCTATACCCAATCCTTCTGACAGTGAATGATGGTGGTGTCAGCCTACGCCAATGAAGGGCTCAACCCCATATTCTGGTGTTGACTGGTAAGTGCTAATACTGGCTTAACACCAAATAAGTGTTGGCCAGGACCAATAAATGGTGATGCAGACATATGCCGTAGACTCTTACTCAATCCATTTATTGGTGTTGTTATCAACATCACTCACTGGAACACATTTTTTGGTGTTAATCAGCACCATATGTTTGATTGATGAATTCTCGGATATGGATCAAAGGCCGATTTCTCGGATAGGCTAAACGGGCGATATTCATCGACAATATGGCGATCACGCAAAGCCCATTGATATGTTTAGGTAAAATCAATTCGTTTTATCCCTCATTTTTGTCAATCATTGAGTCGTCAACTACATATCACTGAACTGGAAATAGCATTTATTTGTATTATTTTTGTATTATTCCACAGCTTCCATTAGTCGTAGCATTACCAATGGATTCTTCACCTCTGGGAAAAAGGTTAACGGGGCTTGGAAGTGGACGAACACAGGCGCAGCTATAGATTTCAGCCAACTACAGTGGGGGAGCGGAGAACCAAACGGACAGGAGTGCTTGAGTCTTTGGCCATCATATCGATATGAAATGGCCGATACCGACTGTGGCAGTTATGATAGGCAATTTGTCTGTGAGATCTGAAGCTCTTCTGGGCTCACGTGATACATGTATCATCGTCAAAAGCTGTAATTAAAAGTCGTGCTACGATGAACTTGAAGTTGTTTTTTTCTTACCTGTAAATCTTAATTCACTGAAGCGATCTGATTATGAAAGGTATAGTGGTACATTTTCGCCTGAAATAAGTCCCTTTTTTCTAAAAAAAATCTATACGATCTGTCTGTAAAGTCAAACAGGATCCGTCAGTCCTTCAAGAAATCGTTGTGGATCATTGAGAAAATCCAGTATGATTGGTACAAATTATCATAAAAGAACCCATCAGATTTTGTCAGTAAAAAATGCTATGAAATTTTGTTAAGAGCGCATAGCTGCTGCAAAATTTTAGAAAACTGAAGATTTCCGATTATGTATCTTGACTTTGTCATTCACTCGCCGCACTATAGAAGGGTCTGTTTAACTTGAAAAATGTACGTTATGATCTAAATCGGGAGGATAGGGTAGGACCGTTCAAATCCAGTGAAAGTGGATAGATATCCTTCAGGGCGTCACCTATATATAGGTATTATCCAAAGCAGGAATATCGTCTCTACATCTGTAGTTTTTGGTGAATAAGAAGGAACGGACTTATGTATATGTCTGTATATATGGTATTCATAAGAGAACAGATAAGAGTACAGAAGATTCACAATTAGTACCCATTGGAATACATACTGTGAGTGATTTGCAGATAATCGACAAGTTAGAACCAAAGCCTAAACTAACCACAATCTGACAGTTTAAAGCAACTGATGCTTGTCAGTGGCGAGGAATTGACAACAGGCATATGATTTTCTCTTGATGACACCATTAACATTGTTCAAAGATAAAAGCGGCTGGTAAAAGAACTTCTGTTGAGAAAAATTAAAAACGATAAGGAACAAAGGACTGGAAGAAATAATAAAAAAGTATTATTGAACTTGGAGTCCTTTTTATTTAATTGTTGCATCTTTTTATCTATCAAATTCAATTTGGACGAACTCTAGCAAATGTTAGGTGAAAAGTTCCGACCCTATGCATTCCCCATCCGATATATTGTGAGAAGTAAATCGTTGTTGTCCTAGCTGTCGTGGAAAAATATGGGCAAGAACATCATTAATATAGACTGTCCAATAGAGACCAATTGTATAACTCTAGTCAATTTCACATTAATCTCTCAAGAAGAAGCAGCTTCAGTAAACAGAACATTCCCAAAATTAGAAACTTCACAGTGGTATAGCATATTCTTGTGAACCTAACCATAAACTTGCCCAGATATAATTAATACCAATATGTTTAATATCGAGAAATCACAATCAGAATATCCATATTATCTCTGTATCTATATTCTTTCATAAAGAGAAATAAATCACTCTCCAGAATCGTATCTCCAACAACGCCGTCATTGAAATCTTTCCTCTTTTCATCAAGAGAAAATGATGTGTCTGTAGGTGTAGGTCCAGATGTATGTTACAAGCTTCTGGCCCGACATTCAATATTCAGTCTTCGTTCAATAAAGAATCTCTGCATCCATAATCCAAAGACCTATTTCATATAACAGCATTAGCATCAAATTAAAAAACAAAACAAAAAAGCAACAATCATAGTATACATTAACATAGGCTAGTTTCCTGTAAGAGAGAAGCGGTCAACAGTTTGCAATGACATCATGATAATCCAAAAATATCAACTCCGTATTGCTGACCAGTTTCCCTAATGCATATTATTTTTTTTATAGTCGTTATCTAGAGAATGATGTATCTCAGTGACACTTTGATTGTGTCTGTTCATATTGTAGCGGTTTTTACACGGGGTGCTATATACAAGTAGCCTTGAATCTATGAGAATTCAAACTCTCGTCAGTTCCTATCAAACTACTGTTCCTGAAAAACTATCAACGATATTTACCCTCTGGAAATATCTAGAATTTCGTCCTGCACTTGGTAAAGTATCAAATGGCCAAAAGTTTTATCACTCCGAAGGTGCCGCTATAGATGAGTTCGTAGAAGAAAGGAAAACTCTTAAATCTGTAACTTCAAAAGCTTCGAAGTCTCGGCTAGAATAATAACAAATCTTAGTATTGTATAAGAAATGTTAATAATAGACGTCCACACAATGTTTGTGAATTAAACAATGAACAAGTGAATTTTATTTTCAATAAAACGAGAACTTCAAAGGTTATATATGTTCAAGCAGTATCTCAGTTTGGAGCAAATAGTCTTCATAGAAGAGAAATAGCCCTCAGTGGAGTTTACCTGGGATGAATCTGTAAGCAAAAGTGCGAGCAATGTATAAATAGAACTTCGCGTCTTAGAAATAAATGAAGTTATGGCTGGAATTTCTAGATCTTTCTTCTAAACAACCTAGCTTATTATCAAAGAATAAATTCAGATTTACCAACTGAACACCCCGGGCGCTTCGATATGAATTATCCTATGTCAAAGATTCTATTCTCAGTCCTGTGAAACTATAATGCTTATTAAAGTCACTTCTGATTAACTTGTTATCATGTTCTTTGTCCCGACTTTTGTCTTGTTACTGATCTGTCACCATGTCTGCACTGACAATTCCCGACAGGATCATTAAACTACAAGATAGAACATTCAAACTGTCTTAATTAAGTCTTCTCCTGTGATCTGTGCCTTGATCTGTTTCTTTGTCCTGTTCTTTGTCTTGTTCATACTAAGCTGTCACCATGTCTGCATTGACAAATCCTGACAGAATCATTAAACTACATGATAGAACAATCAAACAGTCTTAATTAAGTCTTCTCCTGTGATCTGTGCCTTGATCTGTTTCTTTGTCTTGTTCTTTGTCTTGTTCATACTAAGCTGTCACCATGTCTGCATTGACAAATCCTGACAGAATCATTAAACTACATGATAGAACAATCAAACAGTCTTAATTAAGTCTTCTCCTGTGATCTGTGCCTTGATCTGTTTCGTCCTTGTTTCCTTGTCCTGTTCTTTGTCTTGTTCCTTGTCTTCTCGACTGATCTGTCATCTTGTCTGTACCTGACAAAACTCCGACAGGACTGTGCTAACTACATGATAGAACAATCAAACAGTCTTAATTAAGTCTTCTCCTGTGATCTGTGCCTTGATCTGTTTCTTTGTCTTGTTCTTTGTCTTGTTCATACTAAGCTGTCACCATGTCTGCATTGACAAATCCTGACAGAATCATTAAACTACATGATAGAACAATCAAACAGTCTTAATTAAGTCTTCTCCTGTGATCTGTGCCTTGATCTGTTTCTTTGTCTTGTTCTTTGTCTTGTTCTTTTTTGTCTTCTCACTGATCTGTCATCTTGTCTTGTACTGACAAATCCCGACAGGATCAAGTTAACTAACAAGATAGAATTTTTAAACTGTCTTAATTAAGTCTTCCCGTGATCTGTGCCTTGATCTGTTTCTTTGTCCTGTTCTTGTCTTGTTCTTGTCTTCTCACTGATCTGCTGGGCCTTATGTCTGTAAGGACAAATCCCGACAGACTGTAGCGTTAACTAACAAGATAGAATTTTAAACTGTCTTAATTAAGTCTTCTCCTGTGATCTGTGCCTTGATCTATTTCTTTTATTTAATTAAATAACATTTAACTAAATAGTATTTAAATCCACAATTTATCATTTATCCTTACAATATGCTTATTAGTTTAATTTATGCACCAGTTATATAACACTATATAAGCGCCACGGAGATGTTCACGGCTTGACCACCGAGATCATCTGCCCGACATATTGAGCGGCTCGACTATTTATACTCTATTATCTGGCAATTTGCCAACTAACACGTCACTGATATACGTCACTTGCATGACGTCACTTGGCTGATGCAATAATTCCGCGAAGTACAAATCAAGACATGGCAGCCGTAACACTAATTTTCAGGCGATAAATTTTACCCAGTACGTTCCAGAACAAATTAATTTCTCATTGATCTGATCAAATCAAGCCTAGATCTCCAGCCACTTTGTGGAAAAGGCCCTGATCCTTATACGGAAACAATAATTTCCGGACCAGAAGCCCATTACAAGTTTTTATGATGAAATCCTACTCGCCCTTTTCACAACAAAATGGCGCGCACGCCACTTTCCCTGGAAATTCTGTCGTCAGCTTATGGACTACAATCGAGGATTATTCCAGACTGACATCATATTTCATAGGTAAGACTCTAGAAATTCCAGCTTTAGCTCTTAAAATAGGCATAACAATGCATGGGGAATAGTAACTTTATTAAAAAGGATGGATTTTTATGACATAAATTTCCAGCTCGCAATCCGTCAAAACATTGACTGCGTAGAAAACTCCAAACACATTTCGGTCATATGACGTGATAAAAATAACTGTTCTGCTCACAGATTCATCACCAGTTTGCTCCGAAAATATCAAACACAAATACGTTGAAACGATCTGAATCAACTTACGATAAAGGCGTTGAAATAGTGTCAGAGCGTCGAAGGTCATTGGATGCAGTCTATATGCGTGGATGTTTATCAATGATAGACGTAGTTTATTAGTAATATCACGTGTCATGACCAAAGTTGACCCTAGCAAATATTCCTTGTTCTGTTCAATTTGAAATCTTTGTTTATGAATCAAACAATCAATATCGATGTGTGGTAGTATGTAAGGAGCATAAAGGTCTAAATTTTTCCAAATTTCAAAACATTACTACACTTAGATATGAAATTCGATTTTCGCTACATCACCCCCTCCCAAGATTTGTTCGCCCTCGAACAAGTTGTGTACAAGGCATCTGGTATGAAAGAAAGAATGTATAT